>JABACO010000011.1:8306045-8318545 GCA_013339895.1 Ephydatia muelleri | reverse complement strand
GATGGTTTTGCTTCAAACTCATAACATTTTTATAACTTAGCGTATACATGGGGGGGCCGAGATGATTTCAGTATCAACTTTCACCATATATGGTCTTAGTTTAAAGACCTGCTCGCAAACATATCGTGCAGTACACAGTGTGAAGTATCCTTCCAATAACATGTAAATAGCTCGCTATAACATTTGTTTAGTCATTAGAGAATCAGATTGACTCAAATCATGAAACGTCGGGCCCATGAAATGACCCACCCATGATATGACCCACCCGTGATATGACCCACCCGTGAAATGACCCACCCGTGATATGACCCACCCATGATATGACCCACCCATGATATGACCCACCCATGATATGACCCACCCGTGATATGACCCACCCATGATATGACCCACCCATGATATGACCCACCCGTGATATGACCCACCCGTGATATGACCCACCCATGATATGACGCACCCATGAAATGACCCACCCATGATATGCACTTGCATGATTGCTGGTTGTGTCTTTGCTAATGGTGTCAGCTATGTTATGATGGCTGTGTCGGACCAGGTGTGAGGAAGGGGGGAACTGTGGTGATGTAATCCCTACCCTTCTAGAATGAACTCACTTCAAACCCTCCCCCCACCCCTCTTCATCACACCTCCTTTCCCACCACACCCCTTCCCTCACCACACCCTTCCCTACCCAACCTTCCCTCACCCCACCTTCCCCTACCTCAACCCTCCCTCTGCCCCACTCCTTCCCTCACCCCACCTTCTTCTACCTCAACCCTTCCTCTGCCCCACCCCTTCCCCACACCACCACACCCTCTGCACCACACTCATTACCTCCAACCCTCCTTCCCCTCCCCACAGAGACAGACCATCAGATGGCTGTCAAGAAGCACTGTGACACTCTGATGGAGTTCCAGGGGAAGCTCTTGGAGGCATGTCAGAAGTTTGAGAGCCTCGAGGAGGAGTACCTCACTCGCATGACTGGCTTCATGGGGAAGATGTCCGACATACAGAACTCCAGCCACTCCCAGATGGGAGTGGTCTACTCCTCCTTCAATGAGGTCATACAAGAGTTCTCTGTGAACAAGCTTCTGTCGCTGTTTGTGGAGAGCAAAGGAACAGGGAAGACCAAACCAGGCAATGTCCAAATGGTTTCATTGGAGGGGGCGTCTTTGGTTTACCCTCCTCTCTCCTCTCTTTTAACCCCTTTCTGTGCAGTGCCCTTCAAGTTCCGGCCGCTCCAGGCTGCTCCCGCCTCCCTTAATGCTTCCTTGGTTGATGTCAGGCCTGAGTCCCCAGGCCACCAACGCCCGGATAAGGAGAGACATGACTGTGAGTCCCATATCTTAATCATCTACATGTATGTACATGTGTATGTAAACACTGAGATTAAAGGAAACGTGATATTAGCTCTGGCTTATATGCTGCAATGTGTTGTATGCGTGCTATGTGTGGTATGTGGGCGATTGTTTGCCACTATATGTATGTGCGGGGGGGGGGGGGGGGTGAGGGGGGGGAGTGTTTATGTGTGCATCTGTGGTTCTTGTGTAATCGTTTGCTCCACACGCCTGCAGCAGCTTCCAGCAGTAGCAGTGGTAGTATCCTTGGAAAAGCATTCAAGAAACTCACCAAGAGCAAGACAATGCCATCCAACACAGCTGACTCAGTTCCACACGAAACATCTACGTCTCCTGTACGTTGATCCATATTCTCTCATCTCCTCCCTCCCTCCTATCCCCCACCCTGCCTTCTCATAGCAGCGTGTATGTCATCAGGTGTGAGATGTCTATTGGTGTGTGCGTACATTGTGTGTGTGTGTGTGTGTGTGTGTGTGTGTGTGTGTGTGTGTGTGTGTGTGTGTGTGTGTGTGTGTGTGTGCGTGCTTGTGCGCTTGTGTGTGTACTTGTGAGTGAAAGCTTTTCCTTTTTTATACGGTGGGAATCTGGTTTGCCACCAGTTCCCACAGCAATGACCTCATCTTATCAGCATCAAGAGACATAAGTTTGCTTATTGGTTTATACACTTCTGTGCTGATGCAGATGATGGGTGTCTGTCTGTCGGACACAATTGAGGAGGAACAGTCTAATTGTGTACATCATGGTCAGGATTTGTGGTGAAGGTTCTAGAATGTAATTCAGCCATCCAGATATGGTCAACTATGATGTCATCTGTTTAAGCTACTAGTGCATTACCTATAATTAGTTAATGTTATTAAACGTTATGTCTTGTAACAAATTTACTTATATGTGTATGTGTATAAGGTGTGTACATCATTGTATGGGTTCTATCCCCTCCCCCCCTTCCTAGTTTTCTGTGTGAGTGTGTGTGTGTGTGTGTGAGTGTGTGTGTGTGTGTGTAGCACATGTCTACATGTGCCTACCATATAGTATACACACTGGGTTTCAGCTTTTTACGAATGTCAAAGTTAAATGATCTCTACATGTAAACGCATAAGAACTACTGTACATACAGATGTTTTGCTCATCGACCTGTGGCTTATGTTGTGCAGGTGTACATGTCCTTTGTGTGTGTGTGTGTGTTTGTGTGTGTGGGTGTGTGTGGGTGTGAGGGGGTGTGAGAGGGGTGTTCACACGATACACACATAGGAACAAACTCATATTTGATTGTGAAAATCAGGTGCCGTCAGTAGCAGTGGACGAGGAAGGCTTCAGCATAAGACCAGAAGACGCCTCTAACTTCAGCAAATTCCCAGGCGACAGAGACAAGGGGAAGCAGAAATCTGACTCCGACAGCGACAGTGACCCTGGCGAGGGTGAGTGTTTACCCTGTGTGTGGGCGTAAGCTACTGCATGATGTGCGCGTGATCTCATCCAATGTCACGCGGTGGCTGCACGACACAAACATGTCCTACGTTCCCTTGTGTAGAACCAGGGAGGAGCAAGCTGAAGGTCATCAAAATCAACCCCATGGTCGCTCCTGGTACAGCCACTGTGGATGACATAAAGGCTTCCCTCCAGAGCATCAGGTTTCCCGGGCTGATCCCCTCCCCCCAGGGGGGCAGCACCCACTCCTTAGACAGTAAGCAGGCCTTGTAACACATTACAGACTTTGAAATGAGATCGTTTCCGCGAAAAGGGACCTAACGCATGCATTATAAAATTACACGCAATAGAAATGTAACGCTTGTGTTGAAATGTATGGCTAATTAAAAATCCAGCGCCTTACAACTCCATGACAGATACTTTGATTCTCAATGCTTAAGAATTGCTATGTAGAGGACATTTCAGACTTTAAGAATACCATTAAAACATGCGTTAGGTCCCTTTTTGTGGAAACGATCCTAAATGAAGATTTTGTGTGTAAATCTTTGCATACTATACATTGATGGGTACTTCCTCTCCTGGCCCCTCCCTCACCTCTTCTGGCCCCTCCCACACCTCTCCTGGCCCCTCCCTCACCTCTTCTGGCCCCTCCCTCACCTCTTCTGGCCCCTCCCTCACCTCTTCTGGTCCCTCCCTCACCTCTTCTGGCCCCTCCCTCACCTCTTCTGGCCCCTCCCTCACCTCTTCTGGCCCCTCCCTCACCTCTTCTGGCCCCTCCCTCACCTCTTCTGGCCCCTCCCTCACCTCTTCTGGCCCCTCCCTCACCTCTTCTGGCCCCTCCCTCACCTCTTCTGGCCCCTCCCTCACCTCTTCTGGCCCCTCCCTCACCTCTTCTGCTGGCCCCTCCCTCACCTCTTCTGGCCCCTCCCTCACCTCTTCTGGCCCCTCCCTCACCTCTTCTGGCCCCTCCCTCACCTCTTCTGGCCCCTCCCTCACCTCTTCTGGGCCCCTCCCTCACCTCTTCTCCCTCACAAGTGTTGTGGGTGACACACACACACACACACACACACACTGATTTCATTAAGTAGTTATAGTAGGCGGCCATCTTGTCATTGTTTTTGCCTATAAAAGCATGCATGCTGTGCTTTTGTGTGTGTGTTTAGTGTATGTGTTTAGTGGTGGTGTGTTTAGTGTGTGTTTATTTAGTGTATGTGTGTTTAGTGTGTGTGTGTTTAGTGTGTGTGTGTTATGTGTGTTTAGTGTGTGTGTTTAGTGTGTGTGTGTGTGTTTAGTGTGTGTGTGTTGTGTGTGTGTTTAGTGTGTGTGTGTTTAGTGTGTGTGTGTTTCGTGTGTGGTGTGTGTGTGTTGTTTAGTATGTGTGTGTGTGTAGTGTGTGTGTGTGTTTTTTGGTGTGTGTTTTTAGTGTGTTGTGTTTCGTGTGTGTGTTGTTGTGTGTGTGTTGTTTGTGTGTTTGTGTGTGTGTGTTTCGGTGGTGTTGTGTTGTTTCGTGTTTGTGTGTGTGTTTCGTGTGTGTGTGTGTGTGTGTTTCGTGTGTGTGTGTGTGTGTGTTCGTGTGTGTCGTGTGTGTGTGTCGTGTGTGTGTGTGTTTCGTGTTGGTGTGTGTTTCGTGTTGTTGTGTGTGTTTCGTGTGTGTGTGTGTTTCGTGTGTGTGTGTGTTTTCTGTGTGTTTTTTGTGTTTCGTGGTTTGTGTGTGTTTTCGTGTGTGTTTTTGTGTTTCTGTGTGTGTGTGTGTTTTTTTTGTTGTGTGTGTGTTTCGTGTTTGTGTTTGTTTTTGTGTTTTTTTTTTTATTCTTTCGTGTGTGGTGTTTCGTGTGTGTGTGTTTCGTGTGTGTGTGTTTCGTGTGTGTTTGTGTGTTTCGTGTGGTGTGTGTGTCTTTCGTGTGTGTGTGTGTTTCGTGTGTGTGTTTTCGTGTGTGTGTTTCGTGTGTGTGTGTTTCGTGTGTGTGTGTGTGTTTCGTGTGTGTGTTGTCTTTCGTGTGTGTGTGTGTGTGTTTCGTGTGTGTGTTTCGTGTGTGTGTGTGTTTGTTTCGTGTGTGTGTGTTTCGTGTGTTGTTTTTCGTGTGTGTGTGTTTCGTGTGTGTGTGTTGTGTGTGTGTTTTCGTTGTTTGTGTGGTTTTGTTGTTTGTGTTGTGTGTGTTCGTGGTGTGGTGTGTTTCGTGTGTTTGTGTTTTCGTGTGGTGTGTGTGTGTGTGTTTCGTTTGTGTCGTGTGTGTGTTGTTTCTGGGTGTGTGTTTGTTTCGTGTGTGTGTGTTTCGTGTGTGTGTGTGTGTGTTTCGTGTGTGTTTCGTGTGTGTGTTTTTCGTGTGTGTGTTTCGTGTGTGTGTGTTTCGTGTGTTGTGTTTCGTGTGTGTGTGTTTCGTGTGTGTGTGTTTCGTGTGTGTTTCTGTGTGTGTGTTTCGTGTGTGTGTGTTTCGTGTGTGTGTGTGTGTGTTGTGTGTGCGTGTGTGTTTATGTGTGTTGTGGTGTTCGTGTGTGTGTGTTTGTGTGTGTGTGTGTTTGTGTGTGTGTGTTTAGTGTGTGTGTGTGTGTGTTTAGTGTGTGTGTGTGTTTGTGTGTGTGTTTTAGTGTGTGTGTGTTTATTGTGTGTGTGGTGTTTTTCGTGTGTGCGTGTTGTTTCGTGTGTGGTGTGTGTTTCTTGTGTGTGTGTGTGTTTCGTGTGTGCGTGTGTTTTTCGTGTGTTCCCCCTCCCGTGTGGCTTGTTGTCCATGTTCTGTGTGTGTTGTTGTCACGATGTAGTCGCATAATCTCATTGCACTTACCTGCTTTTCAGAGCTTCCATCATCTTCAGTGCCAGAGCACAGAAAGGGATCCGTGGAAGTCCTTCGAGTGGAAAAGTGTGTTCCGTGTGACCAATGCCATGTCCTGCACTATTACGTAACCTACCACCTCTGTATAGCACTTCCTGTAGCATGGATATCTGTACCGAATACATGTGCACCGAATACATGTGCATGCATTCTATAGAAGCCACACGTGCATGCGCATACACAGCTACACACATATGCCCCGGCCACTGTAATGACTGCCGTGTTTCGTTAGACCTCTACCAGACCCATTGCAGTCTCTGTTGGATCTTGATCACGTTACTTCAGTGAACATACCTCCACCTCTCGTCCCAACAGCCTTCAACAGTGAGGTGTTCAAAGCCACTTTTGCAGATAGTATGTACTTAATGTGTGCATGTGTATTGTGTGTGTGTGTGTGTGTGTGTGTGTTGTGTGTGTACATGTGTATTGCGTGTGTACATGTGTGTTGATGGGTGTGTACATGTGTTTGTGTATGTGTACGTGTATGTTGATGTGTGCATACATGTGTTTTGTGTGTGTGCATGTGTGTGTACATGAAGTACTCGTGCCCTACAGGGGGGGTTGCTATACAATGCTGTACATGAAGTACTCGTGCCCTACAGGGGGGGGTTGCTATATAATGCTGTACATGAAGTACTCGTGCCCTACAGGGGGGGTTGCTATATAATGCTGTACATGAAGTACTCGTGCCCTACAGGGGGGGTTGCTATATAATGCTGTACATGAAGTACTCGTGCCCTACAGGGGGGGTTGCTATATAATGCTGTACATGAAGTACTCGTGCCCTACAGGGGGGGTTGCTATATAATGCTGTACATGAAGTACTCGTGCCCTACAGGGGGGGTTGCTATATAATGCTGTACATGAAGTACTCGTGCCCTACAGGGGGGGTTGCTATACAATGCTTCCTTTCCCTCTCCATCAGTACCTCCACTTCCTGACAGCATGGCCAGCCCAACCTTGTCGCTGTCAACGCTTCCTTCTCTTCTTGAACCACTCGGCTCTCCAACCAGTGCCATCTCTGTGGCTGCGGTCTTCTTTGGTGCTGACTCTGCCCCTCCCAATGTCAGTAAAGCTCCTGCCTCTATGGACACTCCAGTCTTCTTCCTTGATGACCGCACTAGGTCTGTTGAATCTGGTTTGTCGGACCAGGGTACTGTTCCAGCTGGCTCTGGTGGGGATGAACCTGCGTTCTTTGCTGACTTTACCAGTGTAGCCCCTCCCCCTTCAAGCTTAGCCCCTCCTCCTTCACGTGCCTCAAGTACAAAACCAGCAGATCCTTCAGGTGTTTCAAGCATGTCAGGTCAACCATCAACCAACAAGCTGACAACCACGGTGCCTTTGTTTCCTGTTGATTTCTCGCAAAGTAGCAAGCAGGAGGCAGCCATGGTAAGCCAGCCTTCAGCAACCACCAAGCTGCCAGCAGGGACATCACTGTACTCGGTCAACTCTGGTTCTAGTGGCAGTCTAGCCCAATCGCAAGCCATAGCCCCTCCCACTTCTGAGAATAACACCTTAGTCAACCAACCCGACCCATCTTCCAGTATATCCACCAGTAAATCTTCCAGTATACCTGTCAGTAATCCTTCATCTCTCGGCACCTCCTCACCACTGCTCCCTCCTCCCTCAAGTGCCCCTTTGGCCTTTCCCCCGCCCCCAGGTCTCTCCCGGGATAGGTCCGGTTCCGGTGACCTGCCAGCTCCCAGCGCCAGGTCGGTCCCCAGGCCACGACTGACGGTGACCACCTCAAAGGGCTCTCCGGACCTGCTCAGGAGAGTGGACACCCTAGATGAGCCTCTCCCGCCAGTGCCCACCAAGAAGAGGGTGCGTCCGGATGAGATCGAGGGTCCCTCGGAGCCCCCCACCTCTGGGTCCCAGCCCACTTCAGGGGGTCTGCCCCCCGTGATGACTGCTGCTCCTGTCCCCCAGAGGGCTGCTGGTACGAGTATGGGCGTGACTGAAGTGTCGCCCTTGGTTACCGCTGTGCTTAAGCCCGGCCTGGTTCCTGCCCCGCCCCCTCTGGAGGTCCCCATAGCAGTGGCATTCATTGAGACGTGCAATGCTGTTTTTAAGGGAGGGTCACTGGAGCAGTGCCTGGTGAAGGTGACAGGAGACATGGCCGTGTCCTTCCCTGCCAACTATATCGAGCGTCTCCAGAGCTCCCCTCCTATGCAGTTCAGGGTCACTAATGCAGGACTGGCGGACAAGTTTGTCCATCACCCTACCTTACTCACAAAGTGAGGATTTTTTTGTTTTGTTTTTGTTTTTTTGTGGGGGAGAGAGAAGAGGGGATGAATTGGTGGCTATGCATTGTGGTCAGGTATACAAATGATGGTTTTTTGTGTAAGAGGTGTGTTTCATTCATGGGAAAAAACACATTAAGAGCTGTGAAAACAGTCTGACCTTATCACACAGCAAATTGAATGGAGAGTATGGTTTCTATTGAACTAAAGGGGGTGTGGCAGTTATGACTCTTTGTCCTCTCTTTGCTGCAGGGAGGCTGGTGGCCTGGTGTACAGCTTTGTCACAGATGCTTTGGTGTCTTACCTGAAGAACTTGGCATCAAAGAACCCTGCTCCCTTCTACAACCTCCCTGTGCTGAAATACGACGTAAGAGTTTGCAAAATCCACTTTCCATCTCTTACCCCTGACATCATCACCCCTCACATCATCCCTCACATCATCCCTCACATCCCTCACATCACCCCTCACATCCCTCACATCATCTCTCACATCCCTCACATCCCTCACATCATCCCTCACATCAATTGCTACCTCAAATCCTCCTCTCAACTGTCTACTCAGTTCCTCCCATTTCCTTGTTTTCTCATTACTATGTGTTTGTTCATTTTCCCCTCCTTAGGTAAAAGTGAGCGATGCCACTAGACTTCCTCTCCATCTAGCCTCCTACTGGAAGTGTGAACCCAAGGTGACCAACTTTCGATTGGACTACACTTACAACCCTGCTGCCTTCAACACTCCGGTCCCCATCACCTCTCTGAGCGTCTGCGTCCCTGTGAATGGAGGCGTGGTCAACACCCTCTCCAAACCCCAGGCCGAGTGGAATGCTGAGCAAGGCAAGATGGTGTGGAAGATCGGAGACCTGCAGCCCCAGGGCCCCACTCCAGGTAAGGGTTAAGATGGGAGACCTGCAGCCCCAGGGCCCCACTCCAGGTAAGGGTTAAGATGGGAGACCTGCAGTCCCAGGGCCCCACTCCGGGTAAGGGTTAAGATGGGAGACCTGCAACCCCACGGCCCCACTCCAGGTAAGGGTTAAGATGGGAGACCTGCAGTCCCAGGGCCCCACTCCAGGTAAGGGTTAAGATGGGAGACCTGCAGTCCCAGGGCCCCACTCCAGGTAAGGGTTACTGCCAAGGAGGAAAGGCATCCTGTGGTGTGTCCGATACAGGAGGTGGTCCTAGTGTGGTGTAGGAACTGCATTCAATGAACCATGCATAGTTGATACTGATACCTATCTTTTTGTGGTTTTGGATCCTTTAGTACAAGGTATTTCCCTTAAATTGGTCCCCCTCTTGGTAATGTATCCCATCACACCAAATGATGCATGTGATGTGGTAAACCTGTTGCCTCTGTGAGGGATGGAGGAGTGAGAAGGGAGGGAGGGATGGAGGAGTGAGAAGGGAGGGAGGGATGGAGGAGTGAGAAGGGAGGGAGGGATGGAGGAGTGAGAAGGGAGGGAGGGATGGAGGAGTGAGAAGGGAGGGAGGGATGGAGGAGTGAGAAGGGAGGGAGGGATGGAGGAGTGAGAAGGGAGGGAGGGATGGAGGAGACATTGTTCCCCACTCACACACACACACACACACAGCCTCCCCTCCAGCTTCAGGCTCCCTCCATGCCAAGTTTGACATCCAAGAAGGCCCATCAGTCCCAAAGCCAACTGGCGTGCAGTTTGTATGCGAAGGTGTGACCCTCTCTGGGGTGGGGCTGGATGTGGCAGGGTCAGGAGGATATCGCATCTCTCTGCTCAAGTTCAAGTCCATATCAGGTGAGAAGTTGTGCTGTGACCCTTGACCCCAAGTTATAACGTGCACTTTCCCACAACAGGGCAATACAGTGCAGAAGTGTAGCTTGTGTGTGTGTATGTGGTGGTATGTGTCTGTTTTTGCATGTTGTGCTGTTGGGTCTTTCCATTACCTTTGTGTTTAGCTCAGGGAGAGAGGGAGGGTGTGAACTGCATTTGACATCTGTATGTGTACTGTATTAATATTATGAATAATTTATTCTAATTATCCATCTGTATGTGTACTATTATAAATAATTTATTCTAATTATCCATAATCTTGGTTCATTGAAATATGCAAAGTGAAACACATACAATACACATACACACATACATGCAAATAACAGCCACAACCCACAAACACGTACACAAACAAAATGGGACAGTATTTGACAACACAACTGGATACTTGTTCAACAACTTGTGCTAGTGCTGCTGCACCACATCTCATGGCTTTAGTTCGACTTCTTCACAGAGGTCTCGCCAAACGCCTCCTGACGCACGCGTGTAGGCGACTGCGGAGGCGAGTGGGACCTGCTCGACCCTGCCCCCGCCAGTCGCTGTGGTGTGGACGGTCCGGGGACCAGGTGCTCCCTGCTCGAGTTACTCGACGAACTGGAAACGCTGGAGTTGCTATGCCGACGGGCGACGGCCCTCCCCTGGTGCATGTGGAAGGTGGTGCCCAGTCCAATGTCCACCCGCTGCATGCAGGAGGGGCAGGTGAAGGATCGCATGAGCCACTCGTCTGCACACTTCATGTGATAGTAGTGCATGCACGGGAGGAACCTGATCGGATCCCCCACGCTGAACTCCATCATGCATATGGGACACCTGGGGATGGAGGTGACGCATGTTAAATGCCTTTGGACAAACGGTTTAAGTCTCTCCTCACTCTCTGATCTCTCCTTTCTTCTCTGAGGATGTGGTCTTCGTGTCGTACACGCCGTGGGGTAGGCACTGTATCAGGGTCAACCGCTGTACGAACTGCAACCTCTGTTGCTCCAGCATCTGAGGGTACGTGTAGGCTGGTGCCTGGGGCTTTAAAATGAGAGAGGGGGAAGAAGAAGATTAGAGACGGCACAGAGAGACCACAGCTCAATCGCGCGTTTACCACGCGGGCGGGACGGGAAATACGGTCGCCATCGAGGGAAGTATTTAAATAGTACAGTACGAAATGCACACACGCGTCGTTCACGCTCTGTTTGCTTTTGTTGCCGTCTATTTACTCCACAAGGAATTGGAGCCATTCTCCGTTGACCTATTCATAGAGTCTAGGTATGTACGACCGTGAATAGCGGTAAAAGGTTTTCGCGAACTCTACGTGTGACACAACGTTTCCCCACAAAACATGTCTCCTCTTATACTACTCAACACCTAATCGACGCTTCTGCGGTAACGCAGCCATACGATATATGTTATAAGCAAAAGACGCCGAATACAGCGAACAGCTGGTTACTCCAAATACGTTATCAGCGCGTTCGCACGGGACGTTAAGCAAGGGCCTCTTCCCTGTAACACCTACCTGGTAAGGAGGAGGGGGCCCACGAAGCCGCTCGTTCTCCTCCATTAGACCGCGGAGTAAGGCCTCGTCATCTTCTTCCTGTGTTTGGTTTCGCACACAGTTACAAGCATTGCCCATTGCTTTTGTCGCTATCAGCAGCAGCTGTATCGTCTAGGCGCACAAAAAAATCTCTCACTTCAGCTAATGATGCACTTTCGCTCTTGCTCAGGTTTCTTAGCGAAAGTTGCCTTATATATATTTTTTTGTTTACAATCGCGTCAGCCACGCCTACATCATTTGGTCATTTTAATAACAATTAATAATTAAGCTCCACAGTGGCGGGCCCTTTTCCATAGTCTGGCGTTCAGACACTAGAAAGGTGTATTGGAGCGATGTCCATCCAAATTCCAGCTGCTAGTAGCGTTGTGGAGAACCTGGAGAATGCCGGAAGGCTGATAGACCAGCATATCAAAGCGGATCAGAGTTTCTGGGAGCTAAGTGGACAGCTTTCCATAGCCACACACCGTATGTAAAAAAAACACACCATGTGTTGTAGGAGTAGTATTGTCTTTCTAAGAGCCCCGAAAAGCTCGTAGTGAGGGGGGAGGGTGAGATTTTATTTAATGCCCACCCTGCACGTGGTTAAACTCAGAACCGTCTCACGAGGCCGCTTTGTTTCCACCCAAAAGAAACCGCCAATGCCAGCGGCAATACGGACAGGGACTACCCGGCTGTGCAGTCCTACTGGCCAGCCCTGGAGTCAATGCCTTTTCTCGGAGAGGTCAACTGTACCCCGTTGCCCCCTGAACTGGTTCAAGCGTTTGAGAGTATCCTTTAGTTCCACACCGTCACTCCCCTACCCAACTGCACATCAACCACGACATCTTAGTCAGCTTGGCAAAAAAAAATTGACGTTCTGCAAAAGAGATGATTTGCAGCGTAAACTGTGGGGAAGGGAAGAGTGTATTCTGAATGATAGTCAACGCTCGTAAACGTTTGACATCAGTGGTTTGTGTTAGGCTTGATCACAAAATCACATTAGACATCAGTGGTTTGTGCTATTGAAGATAATGGCATTAATAAATTGTTAGGCTTAATCATAATGGCTTTAATAAATCGCATTTGACCTGGCTGAATGGACTGGTACCCCGACCCCTGTCCTTAACGTGTCCTCCTAGATATGCAGTGTAACTGCGCCGTGGGGCTCATGCCACTTGTATCAAGGGCATGGCTCACCATAGACAGCACCATCTACATCTGGAGCTACGAGGATGGGTAGGTAGGGGAGGGAGGGAGGTAATGTGTGATGTGAGTGACGGGTAGGTGGGGAGGGAGGAGAGGGAGGGGGTAATGTGTGATGTGAGTGACGG
>JABACO010000011.1:8106045-8298545 GCA_013339895.1 Ephydatia muelleri | reverse complement strand
GCTATCAAAAACTTCAAACTCAACACTGCCATCACCTCTGCACTCATATGTTATGACGTATCCAAGGCAACGATGTTACTCCATAGTAACTTCAACGCTCCAGCAGCTGCTGGTAGAGGAGCAGCCAGCAAAGAGGCCTTCTTCTGTTCCCGCCCAGCCTGGTCCTCCTTCCCCAACAGTGGAAAGGCAACAGCTCTCAGACCCACGTGAAGAGGTAAGGGGGAGGTTGAGGCTTGGACCCTAAATGATTATTTAGTTTTCTGTTTCCTTGTTGACTAGTTTGACGAACTGTTGGCGCTATGTTTGAGGTCAGATGACGAACTATTCCATGTGACTCTGTACAGCTGGATGATCACAGCACCTGTTAACCTCACAGATAGGCTTGTCCAGGTAGGTGGGTGTTTTTTTAGCCCACGCGCCCCCCCCCCCAATTCCATGTGCCTCTTCATCCCATAATCTGCTCCACCTTCCTTTCTCTATTCTGTGCCCACCAGTGTCTTCATGTGCTCTATTGCTACCCTCATCTTAATGTTCCCTTTTCTTTTTACAATGTAATTATCCTGTACTGTTCTCATTCTCCTCTCCCTCCCCTCTCTTCTCCCTCCCCTCCTCCCTCCCTCCTCTCTCCCTCCCTCTCCTCCCTCCTCCTCTGTCTAATGTAATCCATTATTGCAGGTCAGAACCTCTTATATTGAGCCATTTCTCAAACACATGGTAGCCTCGCAGGTAAGCTGGCATACCCTCCCCAGACCCTGTGTGCCCATGTTGCTATTGGAAACGTGTGCAGCAGCAGCAGCAGGATATCCTCCTGTTCCTCAACCTTCTATGGAGGTACTACGAGAAGAACAAGAACTACTCGGCAGCTGCCAAGATACTAGACCAGCTGGCAAACATACAGAGGTATCCGCCACTGTATGTGTAGACACATGATACGCAGCCCATGGCACATGACACACACACACACACACACACACACACACATACATGGGCAAGTTCACAAGTACCATGTGATGCCATGCTGTGTCATCTATTTCATCTCTCCCTCCCTCTCCTCCCCAGTCCCAACATAACGCTGGATCAGAGGGTGGAGTACATATCCCGTGCAGTCATGTGTGCCAAGAGCTGTAACCTAGCAACCAGCGGCAGTGCCATAGGGGAGTTCCTCCATGAGCTTGAAGATAAGATGGAGGTGAAGGGTGGAAGGTCATGTAAAAAGCACAAATGAATGTATCTCTTTGCTTTGAAGGTTGCTAGGATACAGCTGAACATTGTGGAGGCAATCAAAGCTCTTCGTCCTCAGACAGCCAATACGCGAGCAGCTGTTGAGATGCTCACCAAAGAGCTAATGGATATATCCAAGGTTGTGCGTGCGTGCGTGCGTGCGTGCGTGCGTGTGTGTGTGTGTGTGTGTGTGTGTGTTTGTGTGTGTGTTTGTGTGTATGCGTGTGTGTGTGTGTCAGCTCCAGTTTCTCATCATCTTCATGGTCTTGTTTCATATGTTTAAGTTCCTTTTTTCGTCATGGTCTTGTTTCGTATGTTAAGTTTCCTTTTTTGTCTTTTGTGCAGACCTCAAAAGCACACCTTTAAAAGGAAAGTAGCTGTTGTGTTGTCAGCTTATGTGAAGTTGTGTTGTGTCTTTACTGTTAGACTACATAAACTACTGAATCTGAAAGAGTAGCTGACCATAGTATTGAACCTGAGCATATGTGGTCTCATCGCTTTATTTCTGCACTAGCTAAAAGATAGTATTGTCATGGAATGCTAGGGTGTTGTCATGGGGTGCTAGGGGTGTTGTCATGGGGTGCTAGGGGTGTTGTCGTGGGGTGCTATGGTGTTGTTAAGGTATTGTCATGGAGTGCGAGGGTGTTGTCATGGGGTGCTAGGGTGTTGTCAAGGTATTGTCATGGAGTGCTAGGGTGTAGCATCACCATTTCACTAATGGGGAATCCCTCCTCCACATTGAAGTATTCAAGTGTGTGTTTTGTGCATCTATCTACAAGTGTGTTAGAGTGAGTTTTGATATGAATGATGCTTCCAGAAATGCCCTCTTACCCAGTAGTGTAAACAGGGAAACATACACAATGCTTATTGTTTTTTTGAAGATGACATTCTGTTTAGATTAGAACCTCTAGAAAACAGTACCTTGTGGTATGGCAATGAAAGCAGGTATTGTATGTACAGCCCCTATTCCTAATGCATGTGTACAAACAGCATATTCAGTGCCCTCTTCCTTTCACTTCAGCTGTATGGAGACTTTGCTGATCCTTTCCAGCTGTCGGAGTGCAAGCTTTCTATCATCCATTGTGCAACACACTATGACCCTATCCTTGTGGAGTCTCTGTGGACTGAGATCATAGATAAAGGTAATCATCAGTGGAGGAGGGGTCTATCCCCCTAATGCACCCATCTTCCTAGCCACAATCCCTCCCCTTGCCCAATGCCCTGGTTCTAGTTTGTCTTGCAGTGATGTGTATTTGGTGTGTGTTGTTGCAAATTAGAAATAGGGAATAGGGGGAAAGGATAGTCTCGTTCCCAGACTCACTGACGTAAGCATTATCGCATAATGTATTATGCTATGAAAAGTGAGTCTGGGAAGGAAGTTCAACTTTTTTGTTCCATGGCGCACGAAATCGTGTGCCAATCAAATTGGTTGGCGCCATCAGGTCAATCATGGAGGGAAACAATGTTTTGATCAATATGCCTCCATCTGGAAGCGGAAAGTCTTCCTGTTATGCTCTCCTCCTGTGGGCGTTCGACCTGCAGCGTAACCGATTTGATTGGGGCGCACAATTTCGTGCATCACGGGACAAAAAAGTTGAACTTCCTTCCCAGACTCACTTTTCATAGCATTATGCGATAATGCTTATGTAAGTGAGTCTGGGAACGAGACTAGGGGTATGCTATCTCTTGCCTATTTGGACTGCGATGATCTTCCCCTTGTGTGGTCTCTTCATCAGAGGAATCTTTGACATGCACACTCAGCATCGTGTTTAACATTACTTGTCTATAACATTACATAATGCATCACGTACAACATTACATCATGCATCACGTACAACATTACATCATGCATCACGTACAACATTACATCATGCATCATGTACAACATTACATCACAAATCAACTACATGCGTGTGACAATGAGTTGTATCTGTGTCGCTCAATATCAATCTCAATATCAATCAACGCAGCTCTTGTATGGCGCTCAATATCAATCTCAATATCAATCAACGCAGCTCTTGTATGGCGTGCAATGCAGCTTGTGTGTGCATGTGTGTGGTGTATGTGTGTGTGTGTGTGGCAAAGTCTGTACACACACCTTTGCTACTATACACAGTGACACACATCTGCTACTGTACAATGCTGACTAGTCATCATACACCCATGTGCCACCTCAAAATCATCTGTGTAGAGGAGAGAATGGCCACTGGAGTGTCACTAGTCATCATACACCATTTGCCACCTCAAAATCATCTGTGTAGAGGAGATAATGGCCACTGGAGTGTCACTAGTCATCATACACCCATGTGCCACCTCAAAATCATCTGTGTAGAGGAGAGAATGGCCACTGGAGTGTCACTAGTCATCATACACCCATGTGCCACCTCAAAATCATGTGTGTAGAGGAGAGAATGGCCACTGGAGTGTCACTAGTCATCATACACCCATGTGCCACCTCAAAATCATGTGTGTAGAGGAGAGAATGGCCACTGGAGTGTCACTAGCCATCATACACCATGTGCCACCTCAAAATCATGTGTGTAGAGGAGAGAATGGCCACTGGAGTGTCACTAGTCATCATACACCCATGTGCCACCTCAAAATCATGTGTGTAGAGGAGAGAATGGCCACTGGAGTGTCCCTAGTCATCATACACCATGTGCCACCTCAAAATCATGTGTGTAGAGGAGAGAATGGCCACTGGAGTGTCACTAGTCATCATACACCCATGTGCCACCTCAAAATCATGTGTGTAGAGGAGAGAATGGCCACTGGAGTGTCACTAGCCATCATACACCATGTGCCACCTCAAAATCATGTGTGTAGAGGAGAGAATGGCCACTGGAGTGTCACTAGCCATCATACACCATGTGCCACCTCAAAATCATGTGTGTAGAGGAGAGAATGGCCACTGGAGTGTCACTAGTCATCATACACCATGTGCACCTCAAAATCATCTGTGTAGAGGAGAGAATGGCCACTGGAGTGTCACTAGTCATCATACACCATGTGCACCTCAAAATCATGTGGTATACACACACAACACCACATACTCTCATAAAACCATACACACGACACAAGCCATGTGCACCACACACACACACACACACACACACACACACACACACACACACACACACACACACACACACCACACCATTGCAGCCACAATCACTACAAACAGGACTCCTGTCAATGGGTGTCTGAATGCCAATGCTTATGACAAAGTGCTGCTTTGCACACCTAATGACATTAGGCTATTCATGAGGTGACGTCATTGTGTGTCTATTAAATCATATGGCTTCATGATGTGTCAGTAATTGTACAACTTCTCTACAATCAGGTAATTAGAAGAACAAGGCACAGTTTTAACAAGGGGTTAACCCCATTGCCAGTCTTATAGCCTATTTGGTGTTTTTGTAGCTACCCAAACTCCACCGTACCAAGACAAGTGTACCACTTGTTCTTGCTTTCAAGTGTACTGGTTTCTCTTACAGTTGTGCTCCAGCTAGGATGTCTGAACAGACATAGGTAGGTAGCCTTCCTTACTCAAGCACTCACGTTTAAGAGGCGTCCGGCAGAGAGCCACAAAAGCACTATTGAATTCACGCCTGCATTATTTTATGACGAGTTATCAATTCTCATCTGACAATACCCCAATTTCGAACACTGTTTTCCACCATTCAGTTTAGATGTTATTGTGCTATTCAAGTGCGTAGTAAGTAACCTTTAAGACATCAGTTAAAGAGTTGCACACACGCACAGCATTTCCGTTTTGTACTGAACGGCTCACTGTTGTGCACGTATTATTTCACCTCTGGAAAAGGTTTCATGATCTAACTTATGGTGTTCTTAACTTGAGTTACACATGACAAAGGAAGGGGGAGGAGGTTACACATGATGAAAGGAAGGGGGAGGAGGTTACACATGATGAACACATGATGAAAGAAAGGGGGAGGAGGTTTCACATGACAAAGAAAGGGGGAGGAGGTTCACATGACAAAGGAAGGGGAGGAGGTTACACATGATGAAAGGAAGGGGAGGAGGACAAAATGAAATGGTGGACTATGAAGTGTGAACCTATCGTTCCTCAAAATAGCACTTTTCAAAACTGGAGTATGTGCATGTATGTCATGAGATTATATGCATTGCAATGGACAGGCACCATTTTAAAGCGCTTGATTAAACTCTTCATGACCATTTTAAAGCACTTGATTAAACCCTTCATGACCATTTTAAAGCGCTTGATTAAACACTTCATGACCATTTTAAAGCACTTGATTAAACCCTTCATGACCATTTTAAAGCACTTGATTAAACCCTTCATGACCATTTTAAAGCGCTTGATTAAACACTTCATGACCATTTTAAAGCGCTTGATTAAACCCTTCATGACCATTTTTAAAGCACTTGATTAAACACTTCATGACCATTTTAAAGCGCTTGATTAAACCCTTCATGACCATTTTAAAGCGCTTGATTAAAACCACGCCACATGGAGTCAGTCCATAGGACCCACAAGCGTGGCTCCTTGTTAAGCCATGTTTGGTTCATGAACAGCCAGAACATGAACTATATTCATGGATTCATGAGAATTTGAATGTTCCTCTGCCGCTGGAGGCAGGTCTATGCCAGGCAAAGGTGCTATGTGTACAGTGGACAGCTGGACTTGGCCATTCTGAGGAGAGTTTGTTTACATACGTGTATGTGCTTTACTGTGAGTTGTAATTTTAATAACTCTAAGTAATATGAATCAAATCTCTCAAAATCAAATTCAAACAAATTATTATTTATATTTCCCCTCCCCACTCCACACCCTCCTCCCCACTCCACACCCTCCTCCCCCTCCCCCGTGTCCTCCTTGGACCTTTTTTTTTGACTGACACAGATATGTCATCTTAATATTTTTCTTATTAAAACTTTTTACGTCGAATGAAAATGTAGTTTGCATTAAGCAAATAAGCCAATTACTTACAGATTTATCTAGTGTCTTTAGCGATTCACAAATTGTATATTAATTAATCCTGTGTAAAAAATAAATTTCTCCTGCACCTTTCTGTTGTGTTTATTATGCCCAGTGGTGATCTTGTGGGGTTATGTCCAGAGGTGATCTTGTGGGGTTATGTTGGGACTCTTCCTTCTGACAGAGTTAGCGCTCACCAAGAAGCAGTCAGTGGAGAATCAGATGCAGAGCATGTACTCAAAGCTCATTCAGCTAGGGCAGGTGTACATTCACAGTGAACGGTTCTTCCCTCTAGGTAGGTCTACCTTCTTTCTAATGTTACCACAACCCCTTATCCAATGCTGCCACTTACCTACCCCCTTCTACAATGCTGCCACTTACCTACCCCCTTCTCCAATGCTGCCACTTACCTACCCCCTTGTCCATTGCACTTACCTACCCCCTTATCCAATGCTGCCACTTACCTACCCCTTTTTCCAATGCTGCCACTTACCTACCCCCTTCTACAATGCTGCCACTTACCTACCCCCTTCTCCAATGCTGCCACTTACCTACCCCCTTGTCCATTGCACTTACCTACCCCCTTATCCAATGCTGCCACTTACCTACCCCCTTTTCCAATGCTGCCACTTACCTACCCCCTTGTCCAATGCTGCCACTTACCTACCCCCTTGTCCAATGCTGCCACTTACCTACCCCCTTCTCCAATGCTGCCACTTAAACTACCATTATCCCATTTAGAGCACATCATTAGTGTGTTAGAGAAGTATAGCTGTCAGCAACATTGGAGAGTGGATTTCGTCTACACCACTTTGCACAAGGTGGGGGTGTCCATACAGACGCTGTTCGACATATACAACAGGCTGTTCAAGTCTAAGGTACTTTCTGGTATGACTCGTTGGTTGTCATGACAACTACACATGCCCCCAGCTCCCCTTCTGGCAGATGGTCCACCAGCCTCTCAGCATCATCTACTCTCTCCATTGTTACTATAGGGATAACCATTCTCTTATTCCTGCGTACGAGAGGTAGTGAAGTGTGCATACTGTATGTGCATCGCGGCTCATTTCACACACACACACACACACACACACACACACACACACACACACACACACACACACACACACCACATACACACGCACACACATACACACACACAAACGCACGTATGCACACACATACACACACGCATGCACACGCATAAACACACACACGCACATACACACACATGTACACTCACAAATGCACTTATGCACACACATACACACATGCATGCACACACGCACACCCACAAACACACACACACACGTGCGCGCATGCACATACATACACACACATACATACACACACATACATACACACACACATACACACACATGTACATACATATACACACACATACACACACATGTACATACATACACATACATACACACACACGCACATACATACATACACACACCTACAGGTCGGCGTTTAAGGCAATGGTGCTCGATGCCATCAGTGTCTACCTAGTGGAACTGCACACGGCTACACCTTCTGTTGCTGGAGACCTCCAAATGAAGTTTCGCCAACTTCAAACTCAGATCCAGGGCTTGTATATGGACAAGGACAGGTAGAAGATATAGCTGCTTATTACATATGAAAGTTATTATGACTCTCCCATGTGATCATGACACCGTGCTCGTACATTTATCAACGTTAAACACGGGCTTACTTACAAGTAGGCGCAGGCTGTTGTAAGATTCCTAACAAGTGTCCGGAAATGTTCAGTGCGCGCGCATTATGAATACCGCGGGCAGGTGGCGGCAATATTAACCGAACTATTATGGCCAAAGTCGAGGTAACAAATGTCACGGTTCTGGACAACCCTACGGCGTTCAACAACCCTTTCCAATTTGAAGTCACATTCGAATGCTTTGAGGATCTACCGTCAGGTATGTCCGTGTGGAAGGGAAGAAAGAAATGTTCGTAACGAGGGTCTCGAAAGGTACCGGTGGTATTAGAGCAAAGCTATTTGATTTGGGTGTAATACAGTCTATTCTGAAGAGTATTTTGAATTTAGAAGTTTACCATGGTTCAGTTTTGTATCGTTACCAGTGTGTTGTGGGCGAAGATATGATTGATTCCAATTAAAGACCATCGTACATACGCCCCCATCGTAATGACCTAACTTAACTACAGCTACCAGATCTGAAATGGATCGAGTGAACATTGTGTGACGCTGTCTCTAAGCTTACACGCTAATTATGTGACGATAAATGATGGAGCAACAATAACACCAGTGCCCGTGAACTATATTTGTGTTTTGTCATGGCACGCAGACTTGGAATGGAAGGTCATATACGTCGGCTCTGCGTCAACGGAGACTTATGACCAGACCCTAGACTCCGTTTTGGTGGGACCAGTACCAGCTGGTAGACATCGTTTTGTTTTCCAGGTGAGGCTCCACCCTCATATCTCTTCCCCCACCCCATTCCTGCCTACTGTACATGACCCCTACTATTCAAGTGTATTGTGCATGTGCTCACGTTAGTGGGTGGAGTTTGTGCATTTACTGATCAGAGTTATTTTTGGAATGTGACACAATAGAAACATTGGTTACAACAGTTAGGTCTCTCGCATAGCCACTGCCTTGTTGCTAGGTACTGGTCCTCGTTGCTAGGTCCCCCACTGCCTTGTTGCCAGGTACTGGCCCTTGTTGCTAGGGCCCTCACTGTCTTGTTGCTAGGTACTGGTCCTCGTTGCTAGGTCCCCCACTGGTGGTTTCCTCCTCATTGCCAAGTAACACATTGTCTTGTTGTTCCCACATTCAATGTCTTCACTACTCTGCCATAGGTGAACCCTCCCGACCAGGCCAAGATCCCTCCAGAGGATGCAGTTGGGGTCACCGTTGTGCTGCTTACCTGCTCCTACAAAATGGCTGAGTTTGTGAGAGTTGGCTACTATGTCAACAATGAATATGTGGACCCAGAGCTAATGGAGAATCCACCACCAAAGCCTCTGTTTGACAAGGTAGGTGCAGGGTGAGGGGTGATGGTGTCGATAGAGAAGGGAGAACTGGAGTGATGGTGGGAGAGGGAAGGAGAACTGGAGTGATGGTGGGAGAGGGAAGGAGAACCTGAGCCGTGGGTGTACGCAGGGAGGGGGGGGTCGATGGGTTTGAACGACTCCCTCTCTCCAAAGCGAGGTCACCTTACTTTAACCCTTGAAGTTTAACTTTAAAATCAAACCACATTTACATTCACATGCGCGATGTTCGATCGCACGAAAATCAATGGGGGTAATGCATCAATAATCATTAACATTGCACATACAGACAAATAACCCTTTACAAAAATTCAAAATAAATAACTAAACGGGATCATTTCCGCGAAAAGGGACCTAACCCATACTTTATAAAATTTCCAGTACATGCAATAGAAATGTAACGCCTGCATAGAAATGTATGGTTAATTAAAAATTCAGAGCCTTACAACTCATACTCCGATTCTCAGTGCGTAAGAAGCAATGTGTAGAGGTCATTTCAGACTTCTAGAATGTCCAAAAATTTGAAATCTTGAAAAAACATGTGTTAGGTCCCTTTTTGCGGAAACGATCCCAAATATCTACCTCAAATGGTTCAGACTACTTCAATGCATGATCGAGTAAAGAGCGGCCCCATCCTCAAAGCCTAGGCCACTCCTCCACTTTACTCTGGAACCCCTTAGGCATAGGCTGGCTGCTCTGATGATGGCAAATGAAAGCCTTGCTCTGATGTAGCCACATGTTTGTGCATAGGATTCCTTCCATTTGCTTGCAACACATGTTGTCATTCTCTTGAGGAAGTGCTCAGCTTCTCGATGTAGAAACCATCTACTGAAGTCACAAAAGGTGTAAAAGTACCTCTACAATCTTCCACCGTGGTAATGCATTAATGATTTACAGCGTAATGATTTATGTAATCAACAATTTTGCCTTACGTCTCTATTGATTCTGCACGCGTGTACTAGTATGCCAGGAAAAAAGGAAGTTCGAAAGGATTGATGATACAAAGGCGTAAATAATCAGTCGCTAGTGATTGAAATTAAATATTTAGCTCCAATGGTTATATAGCATCAAATGAAATAAGGCTCAAAGTACGGTATCTGTTATTGTAAGGTCACCTAAAAACAGAATACGACTCCACCCACCCCCTTCCTGAAGGCGCGTACGCCCATGTGAGTGATGGTGTAAGGGAGGGAGAACCTGAGTGATGGTGTAGGGAGGGAGGGGGAATATGAGTGATGGTGTAGGGAGGGAGGGAGAACCTGAGTGATGGTGTAACAAGGGGGAATATGAGTGATGGTGTAGGGAGGGGGAATATGAGTGATGGTGTAGGGAGGGAGGGGGAATATGAGTGATGGTGTAGGGAGGGAGGGGAATATGAGTGATGGTGTGGGAGGGAGGGGGAATATGAGTGATGGTGTAACGAGGGAGAATATGAGTGATGGTGTAATGAGGGAGAATATGAGTGATGGTGTAGGGAGGGAGGGGGAATATGAGTTATGGTGTAACGAGGGGGAATATGAGTGATGGTGTAGGGGGGGAGGAGGAATATGAGTTATGGTGTAACGAGGGGGAATATGAGTGATGGTGTAGGGAGGGGGAATGAATTTACTGTGTCATTTACTGTGTGACTCCAGATTGTGCTTTTTTCCCCTCTCCTTAGCTGCAAAGAAACATTTTAGCCAGTAACCCAAGAGTTACAAAGTTCAAAGTGAACTGGGATTAGCTGAAGGTGTCATTCCTCTTCCTTTCGTCATCTCTATCTGTTTCATGCTCTTCATTTCTGTGCAATTTGCACCATACTTGCATCTATTGTACTTACCTCCTATTTGGTTGGCAGTTTGTTTTGCTGCTCTGCTATGTGTCTGATCCATTCCATTGAGTGCATTGTCAGACTTTAATGCAGTTGTTTCGTTCGGACCTGCCATTGTACATGATTGTGTTTCTTGTTCGTAATGTACACTTAAATTGCTCTCAAAATGTAATCTGGTAAGCAGATAGCTGAATCATCGTGCGGTATCTGTATAACGCAAAGGCTATGTTATTGACACTATAGCAGTGACACTGTAGCAGTGACAATATAGCAGTGACACTAGAGCAGTGACATAATTTTACTCGAACGTGCTGCATGTGTTGGCACCAGAGGCAATTGGATCTGTGTTGGGGCATTTTCTGGATTGAAAAAACTGTTCTGTTTCAAGTCTGATCATTCAATGTGCAGGAGTCCTGCATATAGGGTGCCCGTAGTAACTTAACACTGAGAAATTTATATTAGCATAGGAAGAAATGCAGTGGAACAAAGATAATAAACTGTGCAACTTCAATTTATGCATGCAATCGTGACTCCAATATACTTGATCATTGCACCATTTGACTTGTGGCATCATTGTTCATCATTGTTAATAATTTGGCATGCTTGGCAACTTAGTCTGGATTCAATGATTGTAGGTTAATAACTTATGTCGTAAAATATATCGATGGCTTCTAATTAGGAAGGTAACTAAATTAATCTGTTGATCTTTTTATTTTCCGTGGACACTAATCTATCTACCTTTAATTCCATCATTTTGAAGACTACTGTGCAATATTTGACAATGCAGCTTACAAAGAGGCGTGTTTAAACGTGTAACTACATCAAATACAGTACAAAATCTAACGAACATGTAACTATGCAAATACAATTGCAGTATGATGATCTAATTATCCACAGCTTATTTGCACAACTAGTTATGGTAGTGGGTGGAGCTTTTCCGACCCCTTTCTCATTCTGTTGGAGGGTCCTGTAGGGGCAATCCCTCTTTCATTCTATCCAGCTGTTGGTTCAGGTACTTAAACACTTGCTCTGCAAGGTCTTTGTCATCTGGATATTTATCAGGATGCCATTCCAACAGGAGATTTCGACGGGACATCCTTCTTTCTCTCTCATTCAGATTCCAGATCCTCGCCAGCTCATTGTGGACCTGTGTCATGGCCTCCTGGAAATTTAGAGCTCTGGGCTGAGTCGGGATCAACTCTGTTGTCATGGAATCAGTAGCTGGATGAGCCGACCCTCTCAGGAACTTGTAGATGGAGGCAGAGCTGACAATGGTTCCTAATTACATTGTCTGCTGCCATTTGTATCCTGCATCTGGAACTGTCAATTGATTTAATGACCTGAGCAAACACAATAGTCTCTCCCTCAATATTGTAACCAACCCATTCCTGTGGCCTGAAGATGTTGTTGGGTGCTCGAGCAATCCTGTTGTGGCATGTGAGGGGAATCGGGTCCCCTAGTTTTGGCTCCAGGTCATTAGAGGAAGCTTCCCTTGTGCCCAGTCGGAGATTGAGCGTCTTAAGAACCTCTTGGATGTCCTCCAATCTCTGGGCCATCAGGAGGGTGGATATGTATTCCTTCAGCTGAAGTAAGACATCATGTATGTGGTATCTCAAAAGTGATTGGAGATGCTTAACAGCCAGACCACTCAGAGCATCACAGACCAATTTACATGTGACCATGGAATCTTTGTTTGAATCAACATAGAGCTGACAACGTCCAAACTCTTCTACTAGCTCATAGGTTAGATCTATTGTTCCAATGGAGCATGGTGGCTGGTTTATTGAGATAGAGTGACTTAGATTTCGAACCGTGATCACTTCAATTGTAGATAGAACAGCATTGAAGTCACGATGGAGGTTTTCGGCATCATCAGTGTTGCCTGTGAGATGTTCTATAACCTTTACAATGGCATCAATCAGCTCAGGCATTCTAAGTGTCTGCTGTATCTGGGTCACGATGGGCGAATCCACTTCAAGAGGGTTTGCATGTCTCACTTTAGTGATGCACTTAGAGATGCATTTTGGCCTCACTGCCTCTGGGAGGAGACTGCAGAACTCTTCCTCTTGAATGCCCAGCTGAGGTGGCAGAAGGAAAATGGACAACCCAGCTCTGGAGAAATCCAGCACTTTGTGTGAGTACTGGACATTGTCACAGTAGACCAGCAATGTGGACTGACACAGCTTACCACGCTGGTCAGGCAGGTAGAGAGGAGCCAAGCTTTGGGCATTAATTCCCTTTGTCTTCTTCAGCAGTGCGCACAGGGTTCTCAGAGCTGTGTGCACCATTTTCTTTGTGTTGATGTCGAGGCTTAGGGTGTCTGATTGGTTGTATGCCATTTCTAAGACTATCTTCATGTGTTCTGGTCCAACATTATTTGAGATACCAATTTTCTTAAAGATGCCCATGTTTGAGTTGCGCATTTGATCTGGGAGCTGATGCAGAAAAGGGTAATAGCCACTGACGTCATCTGTGATTACAACCTGCATTGGCTTTACCAGGACAATACATTGCTGCAATAGGGAGTATACAGGTATGCATGCCAGAGCTTCAAGGGAACGGACCGGAGGCTCTGTAGTGTCTTGAAAGAACTCAAACACTGCCAACATCACAGAAATAAGGTTAGTGCATCCCAGTGGGACTCTCTTGTCTTGTGATGCCTGCTCAAATAGAGTTTCACTGGACATTGGACTGTTGGAAATTGAAGTAACATTTCTCAGCACATCGTGAACTCTTGGTTTAGTGATAACCCCAAGGGTTTTCAGAACCTGTTCAGAGGCGCACGTAGATGGTAATGAGATGACAGGCATCACGGTCCAAATAAGGCATTCATCTTCTCCACAGTACGCTCCTCTCAAGCGAGTCATTTTGATGGTCTGTTTTCCCCTCTGAAGTATATGAGGAGCATTAAATGCTGGTGCAATCCAAGTGAGATGCTTCAACTCTTTAACAGGCACAAATGGAATATCAGAGATTCTGTGCAAAAAATCGGACTCAAATTTGTGATGGTTGTCAAATAGGAATTGAACTAATACATTTGAAGTTCTTTTGATGTCATTGTACTGTCCTTTGACTACTTTCTGCACTAACTGCTCAAAGTCTGTTTCTGTCGTGCACACTTTTAGACCCAACTTTCGGAAGAACTTCAGCCACTGCTCTTCCTCACCATCACCACTTCTGAAGTACTCCGGAAGGAAAGAGAATAACTCAGGTGACAGGCTAAATATAGTTTGAGTGTGGTCACAGAAGTCACTAATGGCTCTCAGTTGAGAATGGTCTGGGCCCAAGCACTTTAGGACTTTCAACTTGCTTATAAACGGTTGTGTGAATGCTACTGTGAGCCAAACATCTCTGATGTATTTTAGGCGACTGTATCGCTGCTGTTCAGAGAGAGAGCTGAAGTTATCGAATACATACTCTGTGAACAGCTCAAAGTCTGTTTCTGTCGTGCACACTTTTAGACCCAACTTTCGGAAGAATGTCAGCCACTGCTCTTCCTCACCATCACCACTTCTGAAGTACTCCGGAAGGAAAGAGAATAACTCAGGTGACAGGCTAAATATAGTTTGGGTGTGGTCACAGAAGTCACTAATGGCTCTCAGTTGAGAATGGTCTGGGCCCAAGCACTTTAGGACTTTCAACTTGCTTATAAACGATTGTGCGATTGCTACTGTGAGCCAAACATCTCTGATGTATTTTAGGTGACTGTATCGCTGCTGTTCAGAGAGAGAGCTGAAGTTATCGAATACATACTCTGTGAACAGCTCCTCGAGTTTTATTTCATGGACAGCTAGATCTGAGGGCTTGAAAAATGTTCTCCATACACCATGATGGTCAAGCAACACTGCCCCGCTTCTGTGCAAACATTCATTAATCCCATCAGCTTCGATGTCCTGTGGACAAATGTACGCTTTTCTGTGACCTAGCTCAATCCAGTTACCGCTAGTATCCTGGAAAAATGGCATACTTCTTATCTGTTCTACACACTGTGGCTCTGCCACAAGATTGATAGAACAAAAATATCGTAGTAGAACACTGACGCTGTCAGGAGAGATTTCAATTGGAGACTTTTTATGTAGGCTTGCAAGGCTTTGGAGCACTTTAGAGTGTTGTTTTATTTGAGGACAGAATCTATGAGCATCACTGGGCACCCATTCCTCAAGAAGTGGCATCCCAAGAGAGTGCAGAAGTGTCACAAGTTTATCATCCAGTGATGGTCTGACAATAGGAAGAACTGAAGATCTAGTGGAAAAAAGCTGCTTGCATGAGGAAGGAAGCACTGCCCATCTCTCAACAATGGTATCCAAGCAAGATTGAAACACAGCATCTTTTGTGAAGCATTTCCAAAGAGATTTGAGAAGACCATTGTCCAAGATATCACTATCAACTTGGACACCTTGCATCTCTTCTGGTAATGTGTTAGATAGTATGGCATGCAGATTTTTGTGATAAAAAGATGTATCCATGTGCCTACGAGCATTGAGGAAGTAGCATGATGCCATGTTCAGGGAGAGGAGGTCTGGGTGAAGGAATCTGTGGTGGTACTACTAGGAAAAAGGTGACAAAAGTTGCATGCAAAGATGAGTACAGTGCTGTCAAATTTCCTGATTTTTTCATCTGCAGTCAGCACCAGAGGCATGCCATCAGGGAATGATGGTTCAACAAAGTACCTCTTTTGATCACTTCAGAACGAGAATGTATTCTAAGAAGCACTTTAAGTTGCTTATGGTCTTAAACACTGACTTTTCAATGTCACATGGAAATGTCCTTTCCTGGCTATGTATCTTCTTATAATAGTCATACACAACACGAGGTGAAATCTTAGCCAACGCAAGGCCACAGCTACTGAAGTTCTCCCTGATGGAAGCTGGGGCGTGTGTGATTACCATCCCTGTCATTTCTAGAATGGATAGAATGTTTGTCATTTGGCAAACAGCAGACTGGAGCATAGGGTGCTGACTTGTTTGAGGCTGTGTAGCAAGAGTATTGCATGGAGGAAGTATTGTAATGTCTGGGAAGGAATAAGTTTCAACCATAGAGCTTTGTACTACTGGCAAGGCCATGTTTGGCCGCTGTTCATGATCAAAGAAGTGTACTTGTTCACGTGGGATGCTGGACTGCAAGGAACACCACTTAACAGATAGCGTAGGAGTGGTCTGCTGATCTGCTACACCTTCATCATCATCGTCATCATCATCGTCAGGTAGAAAAAGCTGCCCAGGCATTTCATGATCTGTGACAGCTAAGATGTGAGGATTACGCTGTATCAGCATTTTGTACACGTTCTTTGCTAGATCCAGCCAAATTCCTTCAAGTTTGTCTGAAGTGAGGTCAGGAAACAAGCGGTAGTAAGTAACTAGATCACCTCTCATCTGGTCATAAGAGACGTAACTTTGAAGTTGACAAGTATGATGATATGCATTAATTAGAAATAAATAGTAAGAAGACATAATAGCTTGCATGAGGTTTTTGTTCCAAGTAATTTTGGGGTCATCAGGGGTTGCCCTTGTTGGGTCAGTAGATTTCCAAAGATCTCTGCGTGCAGTGTTTAGGGTAAAGTGGCCATTAATGTGCACTGGAAGGTGGGACATAATTGGAAGAGGCAGGAAACAGTACAGTTGACCTTCCTGAGTATTGTTTGCATCAAGAGGAGCAGCAATGCCATGTCTTGGCTTCATCTGCTTAATGAAGGTCCACTTTTGACTTTGATTTTCAAGGTCCCCTATCCCTTGTTGGATCAGCCACTTCTCCTCAACTTTTTTTAGTACCTTTGCTGCCCCTTTGGATTGTGTTTGCACTTGCTGATACTGAATTTCACACAGACATAAAGGGTATGTTACAGTTTTAGGTACACTTCCATGTCTAAAGTCGATTGAAGCTCTGCGGAACTTGTCAAGTTCGCTTCTGTAATCTTGTTTAACAGTTGTACTGAAGTAGTGTGTAACGTCAAGCTGATGGCTGCCTTCTTCAATGACAAAGAACTTGATCTCTGTGACATTGTTGAGGAAGAACATGGACTGCTTCATGCAGGTAGCCCACTTGTTGAGCCACTTTTGCATCTTTTTGACATCCAGTGGTTGGGGTTTGGTTCCATCTGGTTCATCAGGGACTATTTTTGATTTGCGAACCATTTTGTCATTGTGTCTCAGGGGGAACCTGAGCAATGACCCACCCTTCAGTTCTGCCTGGATATCTTGAGAACATTCCTCTATTCCTTCACGAAGGTAGGCTGACTTCAAGTCAGGAAACTTTTTCCAGAATCCATCATCCAGCTTATCAAATCGTTTCCCTGGCTTTAATGTGTTGGCTCCTGGGGCATACTTGCAGTGAGGATCAAAGATACACATAGTGTCTCCATTGGATACAAAACTAGGACAGTCTGTGAGATGGTAGACAACATTAAACCCAATCCCATACTGCCCTATGGTCTCAGCATCAGATCTTTTGCCCCCAAACCCCAACTTCTGTATCCCTTTAAGATCATTTTCACTAAAAATGGAGTTGTTCCAGACAAGCAGAGCAGGGCCCTGAAGGTCCTTCCAGCCATCATTGAACACCTTTTCCCCATGAGTCCTTTTATCCAGAATGATGTACATCTTGTTAGCTTTTGCATCATCTGCATTCTGTAGGAGTTCTTTGAGGACAGTTTCATCACATGGATAGTCCTGCAGGATGTTCTGGATCCTCCTGGTGAGAGGCTCACTCTGACCAAACCCCTCTGTATCAGTGTACTCAAACAACGATGTATATTTCTCAATAACAAGATTTCGTACAGTTCTCACCCCCAGTTTTAGTGCCAAAGGTCTTGGAATATTATCATGGAGATATCTTGTACCTTCATCAGCTTCACACCAAGGTGTATCATTGAAGGCCAGCTGACTGGCATTACACAAAACATATCCCTTATCTGGGAGCATCACCATTTGGTCGATACCTTCAGTTCCATTCACTTGGAGAAGTGGTATGATGTGGTTTATCACTCTTTGGCACTCATTGCTGACAGAAGCATCTCCAAAGTCATTGCTCATTTCACGTAGTGCTTGCATAATGTCTTTGATTGTAAAATCTGACTGGATACTAAGAAATCCAACAAGTCTTATCCTGTGAACTAGGATGCCAGGAACTTTGAACAAGTATGGTCCATCTAATGCCCAATTCTTTGCTATCATGTTTGAATGCACAAATGTCTTTCCAGTCCAGATACAACGTAGTGCCTTTAGTTCTTCCACTGAGGTGGTTGGTTGACCCCTGGTGCCCAGGAAGGCATCAAAGAACTTATATATAGCTTTACAGATGTCATGCACTGATGGTGTTATATCCGACTCAAATTGCTGTACAGCATCAATCAGGTGTTTGAGATGTGTAACAACATCAGTGCATGATGGAATGGTCTTAATTTGGAGAAGATAACAGACGTCCATGGGCACATGCATCACAGCTCCATCAGCAATGTTCTGCTGCAAGATGGCAGCAGTAGAGCCAACAACCAAATCAACATCATAGTATGCAGACGTGTTTGTTTCAGCATATGAGACAAGGTCCCTGCCACAAAGGGGGTGGGGACAGCTGTCTCCAAACCAAGAGAGTGGATACCTTTCTGGTTTCTGTTTAACAGGTAAGAACGGTACAGATGCAAGTTCTCTGGCCTTCTCTGGGACCACTCTTCCTCGGCACTGAGCTAGGTTCTTGTGTATGCTTTGCAATATGCACTGAACCCTTCTTAGAGCTTTGTCATGATCCAGTTTGTAGAGAGAACTAATGGTTTGAGCTCTTTCAATAATGAACTCCCAAGGGATGGAGTCATGATGAAGACCAAGTTTTAACATAGCTTGCTTTGTAAGTTCACTTCTGCAATCTGAACTTGGGAACATACCTTCAGTATCTTCAAACATGGCTGCAAACTCAGACTGTGGATCAACTAACTCACAACACTTCTTAAGTGCTGCTCCATTTGGACTGCACGGCACACAGCTGTGCCCCTCAAGAGCAACCTTCAACGTCCTCTCTTGTTCTGTTCCTTTCCCTATCTCCACTGCAAAGACCTCCAGCAGGGTCACCAGGACTGCATTCCTGCAATCCTGCATGCTTTGGAGGAGACCAATACTCCTAAAGAACATCTCTATAAACACTTGCTCGGTAATGGTGGATTGTTCAAGCTGTAGATACTTACGATATTCTAAAGGAAGGTCCACGACTGGAATACAGAGTCCTTCAATTGCCTCCACAATGCAAGAAGGAGTGTCTGGATGAGCAGAAGAGAGAGCAAAGATGGCTGGAGCAATGAACCTGCTGTCCTTAATAGACAACCACTGGGATGTAGTGGACGAGTACATAAGCTCTCCCGCTGAGATCATCTCATACAGGGCAGCTATGCAGGCAGTCCAAGGATGGTGTTGCTCTAACTCCTTCTCCAGAGGCCACAGGGAATGGAAGACATAGCCAGTCAGCTTGCCCTCCTGTTCCAATCCTTTAAGACCCATAAGCATGGAATAGTATGCCTTCGGGATTACAGACTCCATCAGTCGTATGTTCCACTGTGATTCTGTAGTACTATGGGAGGTGTGGCTGTCCTCTGACCATATGCCTCTGCGATTGGTCATCACGGCAAAGTTGGCACTGACATGCACAGGGAGGCCAGTGCTGTTGGATAGTGGCAGGAAGCAGAATGTCTCTCCAATACACCTCTGGACATAATACCTTCCATCTTGCATCTCGAGAGAGCAAGCCACTGAGCTAGTTCTCTGCTTTTGTGATGTACTCTCCTCTGAAGTGCTCACAAGCCACACCTTGGATGAAGAGGAGCCACCATTCTCTCTGGTTGTTATTGTTGACAGACTGTTTCCTCCACACTGCTGTGAGGTCTTCTCTATCTCCACAAGGACATGAGGTGTGGAACTGTCAGCTTCAATGGAGCAGAAGGTGATCTTAGCAATGTGCCGCAGAAAGAGAATTAGTTCACTACTGCACTGCTTAAGCTCAGACACCATTTCACAAATAGTGTGTTTGCTGTACATGGTACTACTGATTTCACTGGTAGAGGTTCTGAAGGGCAGTCTGAACACAGTCCCATTGAAACACTGCTGTCTGTTGAAGCCAAAGAGTCCTTCGTATGGCTGGAGCTGTTTGGAGGACCGCAGGATTGGATTTGCCAGGTTTAGTTTCTTGCCTGGTTTTGTAATGTCTTTTACAGCTCCCTTCAAGTACTTGAGTGTGGGATCAAATATGTGGAGACAGTCTCGACTGATGAAGGAAGGCACATCAGTGATATGGTACACGGAGCAGAAACCTACACCAAACTTGCCAATCTTGAGAGGTGCTCCTTCCTTTGTGGCCCCAGCCAGCTTAGTAATATTCCGAAAGTCATCATCGGTGAAGGTGGAGTTGTTGTGTACAAGGAGGGCTGGACCGTGGCTGTCCACCATGTCAGGAAAGAAGAGAGCCTTACGCTCAGTGGTGTGGGTGCGGGCATCGTAGCATATGTTGAGTTCAGTGGCTCCAGCATCATCTGCATTCTGGAGCATCTCCTTGATGATGGTCAGTCCATCCTTGTACTCCTTGAGGATGTTCTTCAGCCTCACTGTCAGTGGCTCGTGCTGACCAGCATCTTCAAATGCATCCTCTGTGATACTCAGGTGATCACTGAGAGGGGAGATGTGCAAACAATGGGCCAGGGAGGTCACCCTGTGGTTCAAGAAGATGTACTGTACTTCTTGCTCGGCTGCAGATAAGGCATTACACAGGAACTCATTATCACTGTATGTGACCTTAGTAAAGTCTTCCAGCCTTGGTGCCTTGGAATCACACTCAATGGGGACAAACAGTGTCTCCCCTTCATCAAGCTGTGCCATCTCCTCTCCATTGCTGGTCAGCCAGTTCAGTATGCTCACCACTATTTGCCATGCTCTCTCTGGACTCACCTCACTACCTCCACTCCTGTGCATCGTCTCCAGAACAGAACATATCTGCCTGCGTGTCAGAGTCTTTTGCACTCCACATCGTGCAAATAAATCCTGGTATTGAGATGCAAAGCTGTCGGGGAGTGTGTGCACATATGGAGAAAGGTCCTGAGAGAAGGAGTTATTTGATTCAACTGCAACCATTTCAGGACTCACAAACTTCTCTTTAATGTAGACCCATTGTGGAAGTGTCTTTAGTAGAGAGCTGGCATCTGCTTTCTTGTTAAGGTACCGATAGGTGAGGCGGACCATCTTCTTTAAGTACAAAGGAGCTATGTCAACATGGTGAGCAATGACCTCTCGAAAGTGTGCCACCACCAGTGGCGCTAAAGGCAGCTCACTAAACACACTTGCCACGTGATCTGGAACAAAGCCATCAGCAACAAACACCTGTGATCCCAGGATGAGTGGAAGTTCAGCTGTCTCTGTGCTGGGAACAAAGATACTAACAGAGGTGAAGTGAGATTTGTAGTCTGTTCCCTTCCACGGTAAACCTGACGGGTAATCGTGAGGTGGGATGCTACAAATGGGTAGCCAACAAGAGAGCGCCATTTGCTTTAGTTGTCCTCCATTGTGAAGAGGGTGATTCCCAATGTAATTAAGAACTGCCTTAGCTCTATTGTACTTCACAGGGTCCACTTGCTGTGGAACTGCTGAGGAGGGAAGGCCGATGGAAGCAATGATTTTTAGAAGAGCCTGTGGACTCACTTCTGACATCAGACCACAGCCTTTGAGGGATGAAAGGTGGCTTTCTTCATTAAACGGGGCACATGGGAATACTCGCTCTCCTTGGAAGAGTGCCGAAAGCTCCTCACTTGAAGGATCGTACAGATCTTTTGGACAGTGTCGTGTTGAATGCACATTATCATCAATTGGAAGGAATGGGAGGTCTTGCAGAGACCTTTGGAGAGCTGAAATATCATGTGGATAATGATGTCGCCATGTGGGTAACTGTATGATGATCTCAGACATGATGTCATCCATATTGGATTGAGGCTTATAGGCACCCTGAGATATCATTGGAAGCAAAATATTCATAACAAACTGCATCACTGTGGGAGCCTGCATGTGGTCAGAGAGAAGCTTCAAAAGAGGTAGCTGGTGTGGCAGAGGTAAGAAGACAACAAGGCTGTCTGGAAGATGTTGAACACTAAGGGGCAGTTCTTGTGGCTGTAGCACAGCCTTCTTTCCCCATGAAACCTGTGCAGAGGTGAAGGCATTGCAGAGGGAGGACTGGTTGAGGGAGCTGAATATTGGGAGATTGAGGAGGACTTGGTATCTGGGATGGGGAAGCTGGGTCAGTTGAGATAGCAGCACACAGAGCTGATGTGCTTCCTCACTAGTGAAATTAATACCATGCAACTGGGAGAACTGTGAAATGCAGCTGTTGCTCAGAGCATCCAGTATACCATCAGGTGTCAGCTTGTGGAGGTAGGCAAACAACTGTCCATGAAGAAGGTGTGGATGTGCTTGAGTGCTGGTGATCTTTAGAGGCAGCTTCTGGATAGCGGACAACAGTTTTTTATCTCGATCCATGTCAAGATCTGTTAAGTATAGAACTGAAGACTTTAAAGATAGTCTAGTGACATTTGCACAAGAGGCGGACTCTCTTCCGAGAGGGACCACCATATCTTCATCAAAGTCTTTAAGTCATAGTGCTGGATCCCACTTCCAGAAGGTGGTGAACCAGACAGCTGGAAACAAGGAGTTTGTCACCTGCTGTAGATGCTGCCATTGGAAGGGAAAGCATTGCTTAATCAATCTCACAGCTGAGGGAAGATCCATCAACTGAACTTGGGTCTGGTTAGAGGAAGCTACTTTGTTCAGTACATTTGCATGTTGAGAGCTAACAATAAGATGATCTTTGTTGGGAAACAACTCCTTGGGAAAGTCAGAATTGCATATATAGATGGGTTTTCCACTTTCTTTCTCCTGAAAGGCAGTAAAGGAATTGTTTTCCAATGGAAGCAGCTTTAAGCCTGTCAAGCTGTCATACTTGTTATCAGAAAGGCAGTACTTAAGCAATTCAATCTTTTTTGCATTGTCAGCACTTTCATAGCAGTTGGGATTATATTTCAATTTTTCTCTGGCCAAGTGTGGAGTTAGGCTGTTCACTGGACAATGCACGCTCTTGAGTGCACTATGGATTATGGCAGGAACTTCCACTAGCTTTACACCACAATGATGTAGTGAGCTGTGTACTTGTGATAGCTGTGAAAGTTTGTCATTCTGCTGCACAAAAGTTGCCTTATCGACAGATATCCAGTCTCCTTGCCTAGCAACACTTGTACAGTCCCCCTGCCTAGCAACACTCGTAGGCACACCTGCCCACACAATGCTGTTATTTGTTATAAGGATATTGAACAAACTAGTCAGAAGTGGCTCCCATTCAGTACCTTTCACTGCTTCCACATCAGGCCACATGTTGTAGATCTGTGTGTGAGGCATGCAAAGCTGATCAGTGGCATATCTGATGAGTAGGGCATAGCAAGGAGGCACCACGTCTATAACCAGGATCTTATTCCATTCTGCAGCCACATCGTTCTGTCTCTCACTGCTCTGCCATTTCAGTGTCCTCCGATCATCAGTGAGCCCAAAGGTCCCATTCACGTAGATGGGGAGAGGAGAATTGGCTTCTGTGGGCATTGGAAGGAAGCAGAACACACGCCCTTCTTTTGTTACATTGGACTGGTTCTGTAATCCTCCAGTTTCGATTGCTGTCCCTACCCATGGCAGTAGGTGATTGTGTGAAGCACATCGAAGAACCTCATTATTGCTTGATCCTACCTGACTAGCCACTATCCAGTGGCGAGTTGTTGGCCCCGCTTCATCTAACATAGTGATGTTTACATCCAAGGTGAGGGATATGCAGTTCTTGATACCATAATCACTATCCTTATACTCTAGTTCTACTTCCTGCAAAAATGCTTTTCTTTTTGTATAAACAGTCTCTCGTTCTTCATTTGCAATACTGGTCTGGAACTTAAGGAACTCTTGACCAGTTGCATCTTTCTCATAGACCTCAACCGTATCTACTGAACGAAGGAACAAGAGAAGGTTCTTCCCCTCACATTTCAAAGCACCAGACAGTTCCTTCAGTTTATCTAAATCATATAGCTGGTCTGAAAGATCCGAAGCAACATTGCGCAAAGGAAACCTGAAAATTGTGCCACTGTAGCTAGCTAGGCAAGATGAAAAACCACACACTCCCTCAAAAGGAGCAACAGTGTCTGATTTTGATCTCACTTCGGAAAGAGTGAAATACTTCCCAGACTCTCTCTTCCACACCTTCTCATGAGGTTCCAGAAAGGCCATCCTGTCTCCACTGATGATTACTGGAAAATCTGATGGAAATGCACAGTCACACAGCATCACAATCATAATTCCATTATAATGGGGGACACACATTAGACATTATTTTTACTTAAAAAATCATGTTTAGGATGCTATTGGTAAGACACACCTTCTTATTGCTACAATGAATATTGCCAGAAGTCAAATACCCATACCAATTTGGTTCTGTCTGGCGTGCATTCCTGTTGTTAGATAAAAGCTCACAAGTCTACTAAGTCACTTTGACAATCTCTACCAGGATTCGGCAAGGGGCTAACCAGAAACCTGATTCATTGATTCCGTTGTTGCTGACTGTAAACTTCATTGTTACATAATCCCAAATCCTTATGTACAATGAATGACTGATTAACATATGCAGCGATTCTTTTATAACATTGTAGTATTATTTTTGCTACATGTAGTGTGTGAAACAGAAAACCAGAGATTCTCACATTAGCTGACCTTTCCCTCTACCAGCAGGTAGTGTAGAGTGTGAAAGGTAAAACGTGGTTCAGCGTTGCCACAGCCATCTAGAGGAGCAAGCTAAGTGACTTCATTGTCACTGATCTCATTGACTATCCAACTTAATAGCCCATTCATGCATACCAGACTTTAACCCACTCCAATGCTGAAAATAATCATAACACTGGTACTAAAGTAGTCTTGTTATTGTCTTGAAAGGATGGATTATGGGAGATTATTTTCACTGCTCCCTTCCTTCCCTTCCTCCAGATAGGCCTTAGGACCATACAAGCAATACTTGCAGGGCACTTCCATGCCATATCCAGCACCACGATTCACTACTACTCCAGCAACTTATTACAAGTTGTGGACAAAAATTGAGAGAAAAGAACTGATAGACTTGCAGGAATGTGGCCACAAGCTAATTGTACTTTTTATAACCAGCAATTGCTTGTTTATCTTTGATGTTTGTGGGTTCTTCTCTGCAAATACAGTGCTTCCCCCGTGGATGGTTGTCAGACAGCTTAAACATGGTACCCCTAACAAATAATAAAATTTCAACACAGGAGCTCTAAAATATATTGGTTGGCTTGCCATGCTTCATGCAAAAAGAAAACTAATACAGTATATTACCTCTCGTTCTGCAGTAGCATGTTGATTGCCTTAAACACTATGCCTTTTGTGGCACTACTGTTGTGTTTACTATTTAACCGTGAGTTGCCCCTACTGACATGCTGTTTTATAAAAGATCTATCTAAGAAGCAATAAAAGAAGCACAGAAGAGCATGGGTGTTGGTGTACACAAGCTAGCAGAAAAGTTTGGCTGTGAAAACTGATCCTGAAGAACAAAGAGAAGATAGAGCTGTATGTTTCAAATGCATCTGGCAACCGATGTCTAACTGATTGATTGAACTATTGTTGCAGAGAAGGCAATAGAAATAGCAGTTCGACTAAGTCTTGATTATGATTTCAAGGTATCTAATGGCTTGTAATTGTTGGAAGAAGCACAATCTCAGGAAGATGATCATTAGTGGTGAATCTGGTGATGTCAGCAGTGTGACAGTGGATACTTGGAAGAGAGGATACCAGATGTTGGAATCTGGAGGAAATTGGGGTGTTCTGGAAAGCACTACCTGACACAGGATTTGGAGAAAGAGTGAAGCAATGTAAGGGGGAGAGGGGGGGAGGAGTGAAGTCAAAACAACGTCACGTCACATTTATTGTGAATGGTGCTGGTAAGAGTGAAACAAAGCCCGTAATGATATGGAAATCTGAAAACCTTGATGTTTCAAAGGGATAAAGAAGAGTACATTGCCTACTGAGCACTTTAATCAGCCTAAAACATGGATGACTGATATATTAGACACCATTTTGTCAAAAATCAACATAAAGGACAGCCTGTTCTGCTTCTTTGGATAATTCTGGATGTCCCTCCTGATATGGGGCAGAAGTATAGCAACATAAGATTGTTTTCTTACCTGCGAATACCACCTCTGTATTTCAACCCCTGACCTCAACATTATAAAGAATTTCAAGGTTCACTATCGTAAAATACTCTTAGTAAGCAACATTATAGCAAGAATTGACACTGTTCCAGTGCATCTAGTGCATCTGGATTGACAGTGTTCTAGTGCATCTGGATTATTGAAATCTGTAAATGTGTTGCAAGTGATTCTTTGGATGGCTGATCGAAGCACGGAAATATTTAGATGAAAAAATGCTTCTGCAAATCCGGTATCTAATGCAAAGATATTTTACTTGTAAAACAAAAATATCAGCTGACACAGATCTGTTTTGTGATATTGATGTGCAAGAATTTGGGGACAATAATGACAAAGAGATTGAAGTGAATTAACTATTTGCTCAAATTAGTTAGAAGAATTCCTTATCACTTACTGAAATGCTGAATGCTGAGGAAGAAATCCATTTTGTGCCAAGTTTGCCGATACCTATTAGGATGAGGAATTCCTGGCTTCATTTGCCCAACAAAAAAGGGAGTGTGTCTTGATGACAGTGACAAAGATGATAGCCGTGATTTGTATGTTGAAGACACTGAACCTCTTCTCCATGTCTAAGAAGTCATTGACTGCCTTGAATATATCCGCTCCTTTTTTGAACAGAATAGTCACACAGCAGAAGCAACTAGGACTGATGAGCTACTGAGCGTAGGTTGAAGTGCTCAGCTCTGTTCAAGCACCAATTACGCAATTGTTTCCAAAAACATAAAACCCCCTTTATTTATTTCCTGTATTGCACAAACACTTTTAGGGTCAACTTGTCATCAATATTAATTTGGGACAGTTTCAAGAAAATTACCCTACAGATATACGTTGATGATTATAATCATTATAATAATGAAAAGTTCAAACCCCTGAAAAAAGGACACTTTTATAACCAGAACATATTAGTATGGTCCCAAAAGTGCCTGTATTTCGGGGTTCTACTCTAACGTGTAGCAAGAAAACTGAGAATTGCTTCTTCTTAAAAGTGCAATTTGCTAAGCAACCATGTAATTGTATATGCATTGCATGCATTGCAATGTAAACCGTGCAATTAAGTTTTACAGTCAACAACCACAGAATGAAGACCATACGTCAACAACCACAGAATGAAGACCATAAGTTGGGTACCAATATTGCACTCCTGGTTCCACAAGAAGGTTATAGGGCAGCTGACGGAGCATAGAACCGCCATTGTGTCATTAGTTTATTTTTCCCATCCAAAAACCAAATGAAAAAGTTTAACCAATAGGGCAGTAGCAGAACTTTGTAACTAAACTCATTCATTGTGGCGGATGAGAGCTGAGGCTACACCCCATAATGAATGTCTTAATTAAAACAGTGTGTCAAAAATTAACTGAGACCAAATCAAATCAGGCAAATGGACAGGAGTCATGAATAAGCTCAGGGCTATTAGCTATTAGCCAAGAGCTGCTTATCATCGCAACCTTGCATATGACATTTGAGACATCATAGTAGTTAACACAGGCTACATAAGCATACCACATGGGGAAATAATCAGTAACAATTGCGATTTTCTGCAGTAGTGGCGATTCATACTACCCGTATTCGGCTGGCAAACTCACAAAACCTATTCAGCAAACTGATTTTGTTCTTCTGGATATTCGGAAAAATCAATTTTCGTATTGGATAAAACCTGTCAAATCAATTAGCGTATTTGAAATAACGATTTTCATAGTCCTACGGACGTAGGTTTTCAGGTTATTGCTCAACCTTTTCATCTTCTGACCTTACAATCCGGTACCATGATACAATAAACTTGCAGGGTAAATTAATTCTAGTTAAATGCAAGGATTAGCAACCAATTAGGGGCTAGCAATCAAGGATGGGACCATAGAGAGTAGTGTGGTGACACACTCTATTCACTGAGTCTTCATACATATTTTACTCTTGTGTGTGTGTGTGTGTGTGTGTGTGTGTGTGTGTAGGGGGATTTGCACAATGCTGTAATTGAATATAATTAAATGCCTCCAAGAACAGGGTAGCTGAACCCCCCCCCCCCCCCCCCCCCCCCCCAAACTGCGTCTCAATCATGAATATACTTGGTAAGTATAAAAATGTGGGTTTAAAGATAATTGGTGGTATTATGTTATGATAGAGATGTAGCGATAACACAGACTACATGCCAGTGATGCCACTCAGCGAGATAGTCACAGCGATAAAGGAAGGGGGAGGCACAACCGTACAGCTATAACGTTAGACCTCAAGCTAGCAATTAGTGAATATGCTCAAAAATATTTTGTTGAGAGACAGCCTATGGTAGCTACTTGGTTTTTCCAAAACTACAAAATGCATCCAACAATACAGTGATCCAGTTTTGGGAAAAAAATCCTCCAAAGAAAGGAGTATCACAATATGGATCAAATTCATCCTCTGCTGAAGAGGCTATCCTTAGGAACCCCAAATGGCCAGTGCTGGATTATGTATGGTTTCAAATATTTCAGCAGGTGAGTTGCTTATTTTATCAGTGTATCCCCATGCTCCATTAACTGCCATTGTTGCTTCAACATGGCAGTATCGTGCAAGCAATGGAGGAATGAATGAGTTATTGCTGCTTGAGAAGGTCCAATATGCAGGGCCAAACTACTGCAGCTCAAGTGAAAGGACAGTGGTGATCTACAACTGAGTAATGACCGGCTGTCCAATTGGAAGAAACATCACCAAGTGAACAGTGTCATGCTATGAGGAGAGTCTGGCTTGGTACTGCAAAGTTACTATTTGAGCGGATAGGTTTTTGCAAATATCCAAATAACCCAGTAACCTGACAAAATGTTGCACACCTCTTAGCAATTCGATGTAATATGTTTGTATTAATTCTTATGGCATCGCCCACTGCCACAATTAATTGCTTTTCTGTGATTATTTCCACACTGGATGTCTACTGTAGGCATCTTCAAAATTAATGGTTGCACAAAAATTAAGGTAATGAGATCATGTAACTGTCCTTCTCCATGCACAAATGCCTGTAAAAATGTATTGTTTCAGTAGTATTGCAAATGTAACTCTCATAAGCCTAGCCATAGCCAATAACTGTCAAGTTGTTTATCTTGACCTTCATAAAGCACACAGCTTTGTCCTAACCCACCCCTCCATCAATCCAAAGTTCCTGTCGCTGACGACTTACCTATCTATTAGAGCCACCTAACTACACTGAATACACAGTTATGGAGCTGGTGCAGCCTACAGTGGTCTAGTTTGATTAAGTGTACATTCAACATAGCCACTAGCTCAACCTGCATGTGTACTCAGGATCAGCGACATCATTTAAACGTAAAGCCCACACCTAGCCCCCCTCCCCCCCCCCCCCCCCCCCCCCACACACACACACATTATACTCACCAGCTCTACTGGTGCAGTAGTTGCATCACACATGCTGACTCTACATGCATGTAAAGGGGGCAATCTGAATGCTCCACTTTATCTCTACATAAGCAAGGTTTGTGCTTCACTGATCACATTGTAAGTTGCTAATTCACACTGCATATGTATTTGGAGGTCACAATCCAAGTTGCACATCGATCCATTTCACCACCTCCCCTTCTGTATAGACGTGTATCACAGTTCTTAGTTGTCTGTTATTAAAACGCATGGAAAGAAAAAAAAAAGACATGCGTGCATGTATTTTGATCACTTGAGTTTGATAAGGTTTCCTATTGGATCCTGCAAATCTAGTATAGGTTTTAAGAAGTTCATTTCTCGGTAAGATAGGCACGAATGCCTCCAGTTGACCTTTTCTTAGTATTGTACTGCATCCCTGGTAAGATATGCCATCTGCAATGTTTTCTTGACTTCTTCCAGGTATTGTGTTACATCTACCCGCAGATCGACCATGATTATAGCGGCCTTGAATGCCACGTGACCCATGCATGCATGATTATAGCGGCCTTGAATGCTACGTGACCCATGCATGCATTGTTGTTCAGAAAAAGGAGCAAACCGTGAGACGGCGCAACGTACACTACGCGGCTACGTACTTCATCACGCTATAACAGCTGAAGTGAACTATTGCGGCTGTTTCTGCATTTTCACTTAATTAAAGCACACAAAATAGTCTCTCTTGCATACTGACTATTCTCTAGTGCGGTACACTAATACAAGCTAGCAGTCCACAAACACGTTTTCGTTCACAAAATGACTCAGAAGAAATAGTGCATTTAAATACTTGTGGATACCGTATACGTTGCATACCTGTAATGTGGTAGACGGAGTTGAAACCTATTCCGAACTTCCCGACTTTAAACGGATTCTCTGCCTTTTTGCTCAGTTGCAGATTCTGAATGCTCTCCCAGTCCTCTCCTCTGAACTGAGCGTCATTGTAGGCCAGCAAGGCGGGTCCCTGGAACCTAGCGACGTCAGGGTGCACGAGGGAGCTACGTCCGTGCTGGCGATGGTCCAGATAGAAGCGGACCACTCGAGCCCCCGCATCGTCTGCATTTTGAATGATCTCCTGTTGAGCGAAAAAAGAGTATAGATCGAAGTCAGGTACTGTAGGCTGTTGCATATTGCAAAGCGACTCCCTCACCTTGAAGATCTGCCCGTCCGGATAGCGGCTGAGGATGCTTTTAATGGTAACAGAGAGAGGAGGACGTCTCTGTCCGAAGTCATGACCCGTAATCTCCATATGAGCTGAGTTCTGCATAAAATGAGAGGTCATCAAATTTAAAATCTGTTTTATCGCAACGCCTGATCAGACTGACGTCAGCCATATTTGGATCTGGGCACGAGCATATTGATCACATCTAGATCTCTGTAACTATATGTACGTGAGATCATTCATTACGTGTCCTGTAATAACACCACACGTCATGAAATAACTAACAAACGGATGCGGGAAAATACAGTACGGCTGTGAAAATGAAGAACACGCATGCAAAAAGCAGACTGATCAAAGCGTAATATTTCGTACAGGATATGTGGTCAGCCAAAACAATGGAACTGATATCGTTAATAAATGAAGAACATTATTAAATGTATGCTTGAGGCGTTAATAAATCTTTTTGGGACGAAGTGTTTGTTCTAGGCCCAAGAAGGTTTCAGACCCACAAGGCGAGTCTTCCTGGTGTGAGTATAAAAGCGGCGCTGTACATTCTCTAATAATTGGATTTCGTTACGGGTACGTTGGAATGCTCCACGGATCCGGTAAATTGCGCGCGTAACGCAAGCGATGGGTAAACCGGCTGTTGAGCGGAGGGGTAACTTTACACCAATAGTGCTGTCAGTGGATGGTTTGCTACACAGAGAGGCCGAACATTTCCTAAAGAGAATGGCAGCCAACCTGGCTCACAAATGGGAAAAGCCCTATTCTCAAACATGTGGATATGTTAGGGCCCGACTGGCCTTTGCTATCATAAGGGCAACCAGTTTGTGTCTAAGGGGCTCACGAGTGAAGTGGAGGAGTGGACTTGGGATGGATGATGGAGCACCTCTCTACTCTATTTTATAGATTGCTCATGCATAGCAGCATATGTATACTGGAAGAATTTAATTTCTTATTTATTTTATTGTAAATTCCTATTAGGGACAGTTTCCGCGAAAATTGCCCCACGGTTAAAATGTTATAAAAATGCATCGCGTTTGAATCGCTATAACTTCCCAATGGATAACGCTATCGACTTCCTATTTTCAACATTTTATACTACACCATTTCACTATGAAGCGTTGAAACTAGGAAGTCGATAGCGTTATCCGTTGGGAAGTTATAGCGATTCAAACGCGATGCATTTTTATAACATTTTAACCGTGGGGCAATTTTCGCGGAAACTGTCCCATATGCTATTAAAAAATGACGTACTATCAAGTTTTTGTTTCTAATTAAAGGTATTACATACCATTTGGGAGCGTAGCAGTAATTGCGTATTGCATGCGTGTATACACCTTCGATATACCCGTATACATAAAAGCGACGTATGGTGGTTTCTATACCACGCCCGCGTCCATACTAGTAGTTTCTGGTAAACAATAAACTCAAACATGTAATTTTTATGGCAAATATGTTATAATAGTACAATCATATTGCTGTATGTGGGCTCGTTCAACCCTTGATGTTGTCTCCTGTTCCGCCAAGACACATTGACTGTCACACTGGTGTACGACAGAGACTGCACAGCTGACAAGTGTGGATGCTATTCAACGAATCACGTTCGTCAGAGTTAGCAGTGGACAACTCCACTCATTGAGGACGGGCTCAGTAACACTCAGCACAGGCTCCAAATAAACGAACCAAACAAAATGTGGCTTGCTCCGTGTGAAAGCTGCCAATAAACAATCCAATGCCAACTGTAAAACAATACCGAGGTGGAATCTTGAGAATTATATTCTATGTAGTCCTGTACAATAAAGAGTTGTCCATTTTTTCCTACAGTCGCTCTACTCCATTGCACTGGTGTCAAGTTTGAAATTCCATGTGTCAACAGAACAGTGAACTTTGCATCTATTTATTACTAAAAAATATGCAAAGTTCGTAATCAAACATATACATGTATAAACAAATGCTCACATGAAAAACACACACACCTACACACATTAAAAAAATTTACTCACATACATGGAACATATACAAACATGTACATACATATTGAGTAAACAACAATGAAAAATAGTTTCATCACAAACAAAAACACACAAATAACATAATGCATTTATTTCTGTACATCATACTCATACCCATATTATTACCTTTCGTAGTGTTCCATGTTTATGAATTCCACCACTCCCACATTCTTGGACTTCACTGACCATCTATAAAAACACTTGAACTTATTTGGTGTGGTAAAGGTCTTGCAAGTAAAAAATTTAGCTTTACAATTAAAACCCGGTCTCAAGGAACTTCAGATGTATTGTAGCAACTGCCAGAAAAGGTAAAATAAATACTTTTTTGTACAGCAAAAGCAGTAGCAATATCCTTGCTAGGGGCCTGTCTGTTGCTATATACATTGCGTGACCATGCATATAACAGAATTGTAGCTCTCACACCTGAAACACAATATGTTCCATACAATATCTTTGCCTCATGCACATTGTGGAACTTACCTTTCTGTGTTGAATGAAGATGCCTCAACATGCTGTCAGGAAGGTGCAGTATCAGGTGAATTTTATTTTTTTCCCTCAACATCACGCTGTAGCAATCAATAGCCCTTGCAAATCATGCAGTGACACACATCTCTGTACGATTCAATCTTCTGAAGTTCAAACTCATCATAATAAACCATTGTGAGAACTTATTTTGCATGATAAAATTATAAACATACACAATCACATTTCCAAGTTTATGTACCACTGACAAGGCATGCCAGACTTCAATCTCTGCCTCAGAGAGGTAAGGCGAAAAAATGAACATTTGTAATTTGTGCTAAAAACTTTATTATCAGTAAACTGTTTAATGATGTATGGTACCAGCAATTGATGACTGCACAACAACGTCTTTTAAAACACACTACCAACAGAAGAGGTTGCCATTGGAGCATGAAACCTTTTGTAATTTCTCCACTGTAACACATGGAATATTTCTCTGCTAGTTCAACATAAAAATCATAATAATTACACATCAAGATATTTACATCATACAGTACCTGAACCCTTTTTGGGGGGTAAAACTGGATATTGCTCCACTGATCCAATATCAGGATTGGCCATACACAATTTAATCGTTTCTGCTATGGAATTTACATAGAGAACTGTTAGTGAGTAGGTTAAGTTTAAGCTTTTGTCAATACACCTTGTGTACCTTCTCTGGTGCAGCATGATATCCTGGTAGCCTATATGAGACCATAGTGGAAACACTTGGAAGTGCACAAAACATGCATCTCAGAGTATGGCACACAAATGTCAGATTGGATAGACCCTGTGTAGAGAAGTGAATGATTACACTCTCTCAACAAATCATCAAGAATGCCTTACCATTGGACGAGGACTGTTGATTATTATGTATGTCATTGCAGACATCATAGATAAAAATGGATGGTACTGGCCTTCTTAATTGGCACTGCTATTTGTGAGGCATAGAATATTGGCTACATCTATACAGTGCACACAAATTCATAGTAAATGTTACACAATCACATCGAATTAATTTTATTCCCACCTGAATCAGAACTAGAGTCTGAATCCTTTTCCGCTTCGTCGTGTAATAGCCAATGTCCTCGTCCCCTATGGCTAGTGATGCAGAGATGCCAACCTGCACACCTTCCTAGGCGGGAGGCAGAGTTTAACTGGGAGTGAGATAGCCCGGTTTGGGCGTGCGATACTAATAATTAAATTGCGCATGCGCGCTGTGCATTATGAGCCACTTTCACTTCTGCACGGGAAGACTTAAAAATATAGGAATTAAGAAATAGTAATTGCTATTATATCCAACATACCTGCTATTACTGCAACATAACTAATTGGGCTTGATTCTGGATGAAACCCCACTGTGTGTGTCTCTGCATTGCTTCTTGTACGTCAGTGTATTGCTAGTTGCGTGCCTCTGCATTGCTATATAGTTGTGTGTGCCTGCATTGCTATAGGTGTGTGTGCCTCTGCTTTGAAAGCGTGTGTCCTTTATTGTGGTAGGGTTGTGTGCCTCTGTATTGCTGTGCGTGTCTCAGCACTGCTAGCTGTGTCATTGCAAAGATGCGTGGTTTCATTCGCTAGTGTTGTATGACTTTGCATAGCCAGTTATGTGTGCCCCTGCATTGTTAGTTGTCAGTAACTTTGCATTAATAGTTGTGTATGTGTGTGTGTGCATGTGTGTGCATGTGTGTGCATGTGTGTGCATGTGTGTGTGTGTGCATGTGTGTGTGTGTGTGCATGTGTGTGTGTGTGCATGTGTGTGTGTGTGCATGTGTGTGTGTGCATGTGTGTGTGTGTGTGTGTGTGTCTGCACTGCTACTTGTGTTCAATGCATTGCAGAGATGTGTGTCTTCCCTTCAGAAGTGGTGTGTGCCTTTGCATTTTCAGTTATGCATGTGTGCCTCACTCAACATTGCAAGTTGTGTTTGCATCTACATTGCTAGTTGTGTGTAGTTGGGGGGGGGGAGGGGGAGGGGAGGGGGACATGTAGCATTGTCATTCAAAAGGTCAGACCAATGTTGTGATAGCCTGTTTGTGGGGCATGCATGCAGGGGGTCAGTCAAGCCTGTATGGAGCATTCTTAGCCTTTGCGTAGGTTAAACCCTCCAACTAATTGGCTGATTCTGGGTATAACAAAAACCAATGCAGTGACACCAGAGCCACACACATAACTGTACTGTAGGAATGCATAGCTTGCAATGCAGAGGCACACATGACATTGCAATGCTGAGGCACACACCACTACTGAAGGAAAGGACACACACCTTGCAATGCACTGAAGCACAACTAGCAATGCAGAGGCACACACAGCTAGCAGTGCAGAGGCACACACAACTAGCAACGCAGAGGCACACACAACTAGCAATGCAGAGGCACACACAACTAGCAACGCATGCAGAGGCACACACAACTAGCAATGCAGAGGCACACAAAAATAGCAACGCAGGGGCACACGGTTACACACAGGCCATTAACAATAGCCTCGCCCTGTTGTTAACTAGCTCTCTGAAAGACCTGTGCATTAATCAGAAAACCAATCGAACTTGAGCTAGCGTATGCACGAAATGGAAAACATTCTATCAGGGAGAGGTTGGTTTGGGCATGCATGCTTAGCAGTACTGAGCCGTATTGGTGCCAATTAATGATACAGTTGTGTATATGCGCGCCACATCTGTATAGTTGTACGTCAGTTACTTGGACAAACTACGAACCAGTGGCGTAGCTACGGTATAGGGCCTGGTAGGGCCTAGGCCCTACCAACCGAGATCAGCATTATCATCATAATACCAGAGATAATATCTCTGATAATACTCACTTCCTGAAGTAATGAATTGATATAACAGCAATAGCATGACAGCTCGAGCCTCGCACGCGTGCATATGACTGACGTGGGCAGAGGCCTTCATTCAACGTTGTCGCCGCTCCCCCCCTCCCCCCCTCCCTCCTTGCGTGCCCTACCATCAATACTACCCTGGCTACGCCACTGTGTAACGAACGTATCAGCTTAACAGCAGGTTAATGAAATTACGACAAGTATATACTAGAGTATATGGGCGCCGTTTACAAATGATCCGGATCGTATGGGCGCATGCATTTGAACTCAACTGGTTGCAGCAAACCTTGTTGCGTAGCGCTAGGAGGGGTGCTGAGACCGAGTTCAGTATAAAACTGGTACACAGAGGGAGGGAGACCTAAGTGTCCCGCGCGTGAGTCAATTTTGAAGGTACGACTCACTGATTCAATATGGAAGCCGATTTTTTAATTGGAGGACCCTAGTTTTTTGTGTACATTATAGTTGTTCGATGTACTAGCTATGTGTTTCTCTCGTGGGCAAGTAGTAAATCGTAATGGTGAAGACATAAATGGTCGTGGAATATTGTAATGAGAAATGCACCCAATGACTACCTGCACATTGAGGACAATGTTATGACAATCCTAGGGAAGCGTAACCTTAACTAGGAAAAATACGGTGACCTTACTAAAAAGCATGCCAAATGTACTGTACTAACAATTCCTCGTGGGCTGAGCCGAGAAAAATCTGGTGTGCTTGGTAGTGATTCACCCCATACATGCCTATGGGAAGATATACGGAATATTTGGTGATTCGCAAACCGCATATTAATCCATCTGACTGCTGATTTCTGGATATGTTTTTTTAGAAACGATATGCATGGCTCTCGAAAATAGGATACCCCCTCCCCCCCCTCCCCCCCCCCCGCCCCGCCCCCCTTGCGTGCCCAACCATCAATACTACCCTGGCAACGCCACTGAACACCTTTTTGCTAAATCGCCTGCGTCACTGAGCCGTGCATTACGTTTGCGTTACGCAAAATTTTTACACGCTACCGTATTCGGTAAGATCATAGCCTCCCTATCGTAACTTCACAACGATCGCCTGCGATACGTCTTTCGAACGCATGCGTGACGCAAGCGATAAATAACTCAGGCGTAACGCAGGCGGTACTTATTGGCCGAGTATGTGGGGTGTTCGTGAGCAATGGTTTGCGCGTTTAGTCAGAACTTGAAGTAATCCTTGCTCGAGGTACGTAGTGGCCCGGGGTCCGTATCCATGTCCTTCCCTGTCACCGAACTGCACTTGCCGCAGTTCACTTGAGTGGAATAAGACCGGTTCTATTGGGGCCCGTAGTCGAATGATCCCTGGGGGCGGCAACCCATCGATCTGGTTTCTGTTGACTTGGTAGTGTCACTCAGCAGAAGTTCGACGCCTCACGCAACTTTATACCATCTCGGCGGGCGAAACAGAGAGGTGTGTGAGCTGTGCCTTGCCCTACCGCCTGTGTCGGTGTAGGGGTCCACTCAGCCCCCGTCACTCAGCCCCCATTTTTCTTTCATGCGCAGGGAAAAAATGGGTCGAATCAAAGTTTTGATTTTATAAAGGATTTTAAGGGGGCTTGTCCAAACTACTTTTGGAAAAATTAGCGTCAGTGTGACGTTAACATATTAACCCCCCCCCCCCCCCCCCCCCCCCCCCCCTCCTAACGTCATACTCAATAAACTTTTCGTACGCGTCTCGTGGCCCCTTGTAAATGTGTTGCACATCTTTCAATACTCCTCCGAAAAGTGTAGTCTGAATAGACATAACTGCTGCCACTAGAGTCAACGCTGCTTGCAAGCTAGATGTTTCGCAAAACTTGCGGACAATAAAATTTTCTTAGCGTCATAGCCTTTAACCCCCCCCCCCCCCCCCTAACGTCACAATGACGCTAATTTTTCCAAATATAGTTTGGACAAGCCCCCTAAATCGTCTGTAAAATCGTGTGATTGAACAATAACGTGTGATTTTTACTGTTCAATTACGTAATGATTCCAAAGTGATTCTACGCATTTTTTTCCTGTGATATATCAGTCCTTTTTTTTTTTTGCCAGCAATTTGTCTATACTGCAATATGCAAGTTGATGCTTAGGCTATGGATATTAAATTACATTGATTAGAAACGAGATTTGATCGTCTATCGGCTGCATGGAGTTATACGATGAAAGGTGACTTTTAAAGTTTCGAGATCTTAGTGAACGAATTTCTAGGCTGGCTGGGCTGATTTTATTATTAGATATTAGGTGAGTTGTTGTCTCGTTCGATAGCGATAGCTATGATTTTATAGCTTAGACGCATTTTGTATATATTTTTAATTACTTCATGTACATGTAATTGGAAGTTACGCTAGCGTAGCTGTCCTCATATAAACACCAACAAAGAAGCACAGCACTTTAAATTCATAGAACTTCTCGCCACTATATACTCGAATCTAGAATTAAACATATCCAGGAGTGTCCTTAGATTGGGTTGCAGGTACAGTTGATGGTGGAAAAAGTGATTGCCAGTGATGTGTCCATCGCTCTACTGTACAACTGTTCCATGATGGTCACCTGGGCAACCACACTGAACTGGTACACACCATTAGGATTGAGGTTATTGATGTCTCCAGAGGTGGAGGTAGGAGGGAAGGTGTGACTGGTGTACCCACCCGACTGCCTCTTTGAAGTGTTGGGAAGAGAAAGATAATACACTGTGTACCCTGTAAGGATGCCATCTGGAGGGAGCTGGACAGCCAGCCAGGACACTCGGACAGATGTTGTGCTGATGGCTGACACAACCACACCAGTCACATGGGCTAAGAGGCAATCAATAAAGTCATACAGCATTGAATACTGAATTATGTAAACAGTACTCACGTATATCTGCAGTGCTGGTGTGTACTAGTTGTGTTGCTGCTCCTGTGATGGTGTAATCAATGACTGTAAAGGTGTAGTTGGTCCTTAGTACCAGCCCTGTTATTGTCACTGGTGGTGGTGTGGCTGTGTTGTAGGTGTTCACTACTCCTTGGTGGAGTAGGTCACCTGATACATGACGATCACCCCATTAGGGACAGGAGGAGGTTGCCATGTGAGTGTGATGGTTGTGAAGGTATTGCTGATGGCATGGAGTCCAGACACTGGTCCAAGTACTAAGATAGGATTTAAATGAATTACTTTTTACCACTCAATGATATTTAATAGTGAAACTGACTCGAAATAGGTATTGTAGTACTGCTTTGAGATGGCATATAAGTGCCCACAGCTATGACAGAGATGTTGTACTGAACCCCAAATTGAAGGTTGGTTAGGACATAAGAGGGTGAGGTGGTTGAACCAACTCGTCGGCTTGGAAGTCCATTAGTAGATATCATATCTGGTTACTGGACCACCTGAGGTTGGTGCAATCCAAAATATGCTGACAGATGTGGGACCAGACTGCACAGCAGTGACACCAGTGGGTGGGCCAGGAGGAGCTGTATAGAGGTACATGTCTATAGGTACAAGACACCCTTCATAGGCACTACTTACCTTGTACAGTGAGGGATGAGGTAGTGGACCTTGGGTTGAGAGTAAACCCTCCACACACTGGTGAGCAGGTAGTGGTGACAGTGCATGTGTACATCCCATATGCTACAGTCAGGATGTTTTTGTAAGTAGATGTTGGTCGATCTGTCACTCTCATAGAGGAAGCAGTGTTGCTATTACTCACTGGACCTCCATTAGTGGTCCACAGCACAGCTTTAGGAGGAGAACTAGTGCTGGTGCACATATGCACTAATGGCTGCCGGCATAGTGAGAGGCTTCGTTTGTGGAACGTAACCTGGCTGTTGACGGAACTCTCAGAATAGTAACTTTGGTGATCACCCTGAATCACAGACAGGGATGCATATCACATATGGAATGCACTAATACACATAAAAGACACACAATCACACACATTCACATCACATACACAGGCATACACACATGCACACACACCCACTACGTAAATACAAACCTGAAAGTGCTTGCTGATGTTCATGATCGTTGCACGTAGATAGTCAGGGTTGCCACCACAGTTCCTCATGCACCGCACCTTGGTGCACCTTGCTGAATAGCCAGATATTCCATTTTTAATCAATATGTCCAGAAAGTACATACCCTTATCAGAAAGTTCAGTGAACCACGTCTATCCCTTGTACAGACCGTACCAGCACAGATACAACGCAACTGCTTCGCCACATTCTTAGTGCCTGCAATAACTCAAATCAATTCACCACTGAAAACCAATAGATACCTTACCATGCCAAGTGTTGTAGGAATTGACCATCCCGAGTTGTTGTACATACTGCTTTATAGTAGCCTGGTAGTCATGGGCTACCTCTGTGATGTTTAACCCTTTGTTAGCAAGAAAACGTGAAATTGTAAAAAGTTGGGACACAAGAGCAAACCTCGGGCAATAATTTGAGGTAAGACTATCTTAGTGCATGCCACCTTCCTGGTCTGAGCAACTCTGCATGTGCTGCTGTCTGGAAAGAGTGGAAATTCCAACAATCCTATGTGTACTGAAATGGACGATACGCTGGGCATTTAGAACTTATGTGCATACCTTCCAGCCAGAAAAGGTACCGTTGAGTGGTATGCATTTGAAGTAGAATCATGACGTGCATCAGTTATAACCCACTATTATTATTGTAAATATATAAAAAAACTTTTTTTAATGTGGCACTCTAACTGCTCCACTTACATTACATTAAGGTGGCAGTACATGAAGGTGGCAGTACTACTACATGAGGGTGGCAGTACATGAGGGTGGCAGTACATGAGGGTGGCAGTACATGAGGGTGGCGGTACATGAGGGTGGCAGTACATGAAGGTGGCAGTACATGAAGGTGGCAGTACATGAAGGTGGCAGTACATGAAGGTGGCAGTACTTGAAGGTGGCAGTACATGAAGGAGGCAGTGCATGAAGGTGGCAGTACATGAAGGTGGCAGTACATGAAGGTGGCAGTACATGAAGGTGGCAGTACATGAAGGTGGCAGTACATGAAGGTGGCAGTACATGAAGGTGGCAGTTCATGAGGGTGGCAGTACATGAGGGTGGCAGTACATGAAGGTGGCAGTACATGAAGGTGGCAGTACATGAAGGTGGCAGTACATGAAGGTGGCAGTACATGAGGGTGACATTTATAGTTAAGACACATCCTTGTTTAGGTGAGGTGCTTCCACTAGTATAAACACTACCAATTTCACATGAATGTATATGTTGTGCACGTGATCACGACCGAGAAACCCATGTACATGTACGTGCTCGCATACACTGCTCTTTGTGTTCTTCCCCATCTATCCTCAGGTACGTCCAATTGGTTTTACTGATTCAAGTCGGGCATATGTGTGCAATTCCGCGAAATGTGTCTGTTTTTCTGCACTGCGCGACTGCACGCGGGTAACCAGTTACAAACTCAATATTACCAAGTGGGTATAGGTCAACTGGATTTGCGTTCTTGCAAAGCTACCGTTGTTAATAACAAACTCCGCCGCACTGCGCATCACGCCGAGGTCGTGGGCGAGGCTACAAATCGTAGATGGTCAATGAAATCAACTATTGCACCCTCCGCTAAACCACACTGGTACGCTATTACCTAAGCCAACAACGGAACGCCAACGTGCTCAGCGGTGCAGGATGCATACATATGTACTAGTAATCCTAGTAAACTACATAATGTATGCATCGCGGAGTTTATAATTATAATGCAATCATAGTTTATTATCTTGTAACACTTTGCAACCTGATCTGTGCTCATTGCATGCATTGAGCTAAGCTGAGCTTAGAATACGGTAGTAACAAATGGAAGAGATGGTAGCTTGTTTCTCTACCGAACAAATCATATTGCCGAAGATCTACGGATCCGGACCGTCAATAACACCAGTGGCGAGGTGCGTTATGACAGCAATATTGCATATATGCAGGCCAGAGCGTCACCTGGAATGGTCAAGTGGTCAGAAACAACAGCCTGGTGACCCTAATAGTAGTTTTAAACAAAGTAATCACATCCGCTTACCCATACTATTCTCTGGTGTGCCAGTGATGTCTTATGTGCCAGTGATGTCTTATGCGCCAGTGATGTCTTATGTGCCAGTGATGTCTTATGTGCCAGGGATGTCTTATGTACCAGTGATGTCTTATGTACCAGTGATGTCTTATGTGCCAGTGATGTCGTATGTACCAGTGATGTCTTATGTGCCAGTGATACTGTACCTGTGGTGTGTGTATCACGCTATCGCGCATTCACATTGTGTGTAACTAGAAGGATAACGTAAACATAACCACACACATGCAGGCCAGAGCATCACCTTGAATGGACAAGTGGTCAGAAACAACAGCCTGGTGTCCCTCTCATCAGTTCCAAACAGAGTTAGCTCATCCGCTCCACCACAGTATCCTCTGGTGTGCCAGGGAATTACAGGTGGACAGTGGTATGAACCAAGTGGAGTCCTGTTTCCCCTAGCAACACCTGACCCTGTATCAACTCCTGGAGGTTTAGGTCAACGAAATGTGTCAGGAGGAGTAGAACTGTATCGTGGAGCTCCTTCTGACTTCCCACATGGTGTTCAATGTTGTACCAATACCACCATCACACTCTGTGTTGGAATGTACAGTGATCTCACACTAGCAGCATCAGTCAATCTGGCTACATCAAATGGTTACAACTATGCTCTCTCTGTAGCAGCCATTTGTAAGTAAAAGGAAAGTACATTACATGTGTTATGGAAGTGTTGATTCTCCCACAGATGGTCCTAACATCACAGGAGGTGTCCAGTTTCAGCTGTTGACACCTACAAATGTTGATCCACCAGTGTTCCAGTTTACCTGCACCAGCACTAGTTCTCCTCCTACAGATGTGCTGTGGACCACTAATGGAAGTCCAGTGAGTAATACTTCCTCTCAGATAGTGACAGATCGACCAAAATCTACTTACAACAACACCCTGACTGTGACTGGGAGAGCATATGGGATGTACACATGCACTGTCACCACTACCTGCTCACCAGTGTGGGGAGGGTTTACTCTCAATCCAAGGTCCACTACCTCATCCCTCACTGTACAAGGTAAATAGTACCTATGAAGGGTGTCTTGTACCTATAGACATGTACCTCTATACAGCTCCTCCTGGCCCACCCACTGGTGTCACTGCTGTGCAGTCTGGTCCCACATCTGTCAGTGTCTCTTGGACTGCACCAACCTCAGGTGGTCCAGTGACCAGATATGATATCTACTATGTGGCTAATGGGGGCCCAAGTACAAGTGGAGGTTCAACCAATTCTACCTCTTATGTCCTAACCAACCTTCAAGTTGGTGTTCAGTACAACATATCTGTCATAGCTGTGGGCACATCTCTGCCATCTCTAAGTGCTAATGTGATACTGACACTGAGTGAGTGTTGTCTTAAAGTTATTAAAGTTATCCATCCTTCCCTCCTATTTCACTCCACCTCATCCCATCCACACCCTCACTCACCATAGCACAGGTCACCTCCACATCCATCACTGCCATGTGGTCACAGCCTGGTGGGGAGGTAGGTACCACCTATACCCTCTCCTACACCTACCAGGGACCATGTGCTGGAGCTGGAGGTGGTGGGAGTATGTCTGTTGGTAATGCTACCCAGTACACCATCACTGGACTGCAGGAGTTCAGTGCCTACACCCTCACCATCACTGCCTCCATTGGTGTAGGGAGCAGTCCTCCAGCTAGTGTGCTAGTCAACACCTCATCAGCAGGTGAGTCAGATGACGTCATTACAAGATGGCTGACACCCTTTCCTTCTCTCATCACAGCTCCTACTGCCCCTCCTAACAACCTCACTGAAACGACCAAGACCTCCTCTAGCGTGACCATCAGTTGGGGGGAAGTCCCCTGTCAGGACCAGAACAGTGTGATAGTGGAGTACAGGGTTCTCTATGGAGCTGTGACCAGTGGTGTGGGAGGGACAGTAGCCACCTCTGGGAGGACATTGACTGTGAATGGACTATCTCCCTATACCAACTACTCCATTGAGGTGTCAGCAGTCAACAGTGATGGAGCCATGGGACCTTACAGTTCTCCTCTCTTTGTGGTGACCGGTAAGTACAAATACAATAATCGTAATAACTTCCCTGAAGAGTCAATGCACATATGCTTATCCTCACATCAATCATGAAGTCCTTACTGTTCTCTCACGATGTAGAGGGAAGCCCCCCTTCTGCTGCTGGTGGAGGTGCCATTGGAGGAGCTGTGGGGGGCGTGGTTGGAGGTGTGGTGCTGGTACTGATTGCAGCCACAGTGGTTGTTGTCATAGTGATCCTCTTAAGGTCAGCATTTGCACACACCTTGTGCTACATAAACATGAAACACATAGCACTTAACTAAAATACACATCCACAACACACATTCAATCCAAATGCACATAAACATATTCAACATGCACATACACATGCACACACATACACATGCACACACTCGTAACACACACGTAACTCATACACACACATGCACATCAATACATGCACATGCACAACATTCACTAGGCACAGAGGTCACGACACCACAAGTTTTGTGACAAATACATCACCTTATGAGAAGGTCAAGAAAACCACTTCCGATATTACCGAAATGGACACCATCGATACAGGGAATACAGAAGAGGTGCAATATGCCATCATTTCTGGAGAGCCAGCACGCCAGGGTATCACCATCACACAATACTGGACCCAATCCCCTCCCTCCCTCCCTCCCTCCCTCCCTCCCTCCCTCCCTCCCTCCCTCCCTCCCTCCCTCCCTCCCTCCCTCCCTCCCTCCCTCCTAACCCTAACCCTAACCCTAATCGTCCCTCCCTCCCCCTCCCTCCCTCCCTCCCCCCTCCCTCCCTCCCTCCCCCCTCCCTCCCTCCCTCCCCCCTCCCTCCCTCCCTCCCCCCTCCCTCCCTCCCCCCTCCCTCCCTCCCTCCCCCCTCCCTCCCTCCCTCCCTCCCTCCCTCCCTCTCATACATTCTCTCACTCCAGCTCCCTCCATTAAGGAGTTCCCCTCTGACTCTGATGTGGTGGATGGGGAGGAGGTGGTCTTCAATGTGCGTGTCACGGGATACCCAAGACCCTCCTTCATCTGGTACCAGAATGGGACCAAGATGACCACAGACCACTCCTTCACGCTTGGGGAGGATGGAAGCCTTGTCATCCACACGACAGAGATGGGGCATGCTGGGGTGTATGAACTGGAGGTGGCCAATGAACTGGGTGTGGACAGACGTCGGGTGTCTCTTGGAGTGTATGGGAGTGAGATAGAGCTGCCTGGGGACTACCAGATGACCATGCCAGCAGTCCCTCTGGCCAAGTTTGGACCCTACGTTGCAAAGAATCATGAGAAAAATAATACTGGATTCAATAACCAGTACAGGGTAAGTGTGAATGGCTATTGCCATGGAAGCAGAAAATATAACCCTTTCTTGTCCTTTATCAGTCTCTGGAGTCTACTACCAAACGTCCTTCAACGGTGGCTTTAAGCAGTGAAAATAAGTCTCTTAACAGATTTGCTAACATAGTACCATGTAAGTCTAGGATCTCATGGGGTGTTTGAGTAATTGACCACAATTTGAGCAATGCAATAATACATCACAATATTTACTGAGGTGTGAACTGAGGAGTCATGCCACACCCCACTCCACTCACCCCACCCCCCACCCCCACCCAGATGATGAGAATCTAATCCAGCTGTCTCCAATGGAGGGTCAGCAGGACTGCCAGAGAAGCTACATCAATGCATCGTACATTGCTGTGAGCACATGGGTTGATGGTGTATCTTCTTACCAGGGATACTCTGAGCCAAAGAAGTTCATAGCCACCCAAGGTAACACACCTTCTTCAAGGAGTGCCTCTTACCTCGTTCATCTTCTCATCTCCAAGGTCCTCTTCCATCCACCGTCGTGGACCTGTGGAGATTGGTGTGGCAGGAGGGTGTGTCCACCATCGTCATGGTGACCAACATCAAGGAGGATGGGAAGGTCAAATGTCAGCAGTACTGGGCGGAGTCAGGCCATCAGAAGCATGGACCATTCAGTGTAGCCATCACTGAGCAGAAAGACTTTGCAGACTATGTCATCAGAGTATTTGACGTGACTGTGAGTGTAGTGACCTCACACTGAGTGCCATTTCTTGCATTTGTTTGTGTAGCAAAACTTTATTTACTTGCATGAATTATTGATCAGTGCTGGTTATTAATATCATATTGATAGCTTTTCATGTGGCCTGGCATGATGAGCAGCCCTTACTTCATACCTCCACACACTTCCCCCACAGCTCTCAGGGTCAGCAGCAAGGAAGGTGACCCAGTTCCACTTCACTGGCTGGCCTGACCATGGGGTACCAGAGTATGCCACCTCCCTCCTGGCCTTCCATAGGAAGGTCAAGTCCCAACATGATGGAAGCAAAGGACCTATCCTGGTACACTGCAGGTGGGTGGAGTGAGGGGGAGGAGGGAAGGTGTATATTTGGAGGGGTGTCGTGGTGTCATTTTGACCCCACAGTGCTGGTGTGGGACGTACGGGAACTCTGATTGCAATAGACACAGTGCTGGAGCAGATAGAGAAGGAGGGGCTGGTGGACATAGCTGGTACCATCAGGAAGATGAGACGACAGAGGATGAAGATGGTCCAGACACCTGTAAGTTCATTCCTGTAGCCTCTCCCATCGTCACATAGCCCCTCCCACCTCCTTGGCCACAGGATCAGTACATATTCCTCCATGATGCCATTCTGGAGTCTGTGATGTGTGGGAACACACAGATACAAGTTTCCAACATCCACATATCTCTGAACACATTTGAGACAAAGGACCCCACCTCCAATAAAACTGGACTAGAGTCACAGTTTGAGGTTTGCTTGTAACAATCCAATGATGCAAATCATTATGTTGTCTGTAACCATGCAGGTCTTGGAGCAAGTGTCCCCTGATCCTAAATTAGTACGCAGAGATGTTGCCTTGGAGGAGGCGGGGAAGAACAGAAGCATTGACTACCTCCCACGTGAGTAGTGTAGGAGAGAGAGGGGAGGAGACACTAGTGATGACTTCTCTGTCCACAGCTGACCGATATCGTGTGATCCTGAAACAAGAATATCCAGATTACATCAATGCCACCTTTGTTAATGTAAGTATTTAAAGACAGGTGTTGTCATGGTTACTACTGTTCCATCCACCATAGGGATACAAGCAGCAGAAAGCCTTCATCATAGCTCAAGGACCCTTGAAGTCCACTTGCAGAGACTTCTGGAAGATGGCGTGCGACAGGAAATGTGGAGCCATTGTCATGTTATCCCAGCTGGAGGAGGGAGGGAAGGTGAGTGGGTGGAGATTTAGGGTGCCCAGACTGCTCTTAGGTTGGTGGTATGCAGGAGGTGTGTCATCAGTACTGGCCGGACCAAGGCATTGAGAGCTATGGAGAGTTCACCATTGAGAGTGGGGAGCAGGAGGCTCGTGATGGCTACACCATAAGGACTCTGTACCTTGCAGCTGCCAAGGTGGGTGTGACCTAGCTACGGATTGCTTGAAGTGTGGGACTGGTTGGTGTGTGGTGGGCATGTGTATGGAAGTGGACCCTTTTAAAGTGACACCAAGCCAGTAGCAGTCTTTACTATACTGTATGGGTCTGGTTGTGGCTAGGGCTTGACTGCTATATGTTGTGTAGTTCTCCATATCTGTGGGTGTTGTGTAGTTCTCCATATCTGTGGGTGTTGTGTAGTTCTCCATATCTGTGGGTGTTGTGTAGGTCTCCATATCTGTGGGTGTTGTGTAGTTCGTTAGTTGAGAGAAGCATGATGTATATGGAGCATATACCTTATGATGATCTGTGATTGGTCTGCACAAAACACACAGAGCACCCAAATACAGCAGGTGACCCAGTTCCACATCACCAACTGGTCACCTGATGGGGTGTGTACCAACCTTGCTACCATCACTGATGTCATTGAAGAGGTGGACAAGGTGCAGAGAAGGACTGGGAACCAGCCCATCGTGGTACACTGCAGGTACCCTCCTTCCCCTGTGCCTTGGATCATGTGAGATCACATGATGCTTCCTCCTCCCCATCCAGTGACACAGTGGGAAGGTCTGGTATGTTCTGTGCCATCACCATGGTAACCCAGCAGTGTAAGACAGAAGGAGTGGTGGATGTGTTCCAGACAGTCAAGTCTATTCGTAGCCAGAAGCCTGGAGCAGTGCTCACTGTGGTAAGCCATACCTCATGTGTCGTCCAACGTGGCTACCTGCATTATGTCTCCATGGATACAGGACCAATACCAGAGTATCTTCAAGACCATGGTTGTGCTTCTTGATCAATTCGATCAGTACTCAAACTTCCGATGAAAAGACCACATCAATATGAAATAAACAAAAGTTTTATTTACCTTATCAATGTTTGTTTTTAATAGACAGAATATGTGTGTGCATTTGCTCTATATAAATACATGTGTGTGTGTCTGTGTTAGTGAGTGTGTATGAGTGTGTGCATGTCTGTGTGTGTGTGTGTGTGTGTGTGTGTGACTTTTTCAATACAAACAATTGCTTTTTAGATGAGTAGTGGCATGTGGGGGATGTGGGTGTGGTGTGAAGGTGTTCCCTTTCATAACAACATCCAAACACCAATGTGTATTAAAAAACATCACCCCTGTGAAGTCCACGAACAGGATGGCGATGGATCCACTGGGGCTAGCTAGAATGCACGCAGCGCGCAAGGATTATTAAGAATAATTACAGATATACGGTACACGGATAAATGCACATCATTCAGTTAATCTGGTTCATACTCCACATTCCTCCCCTCCAATCAGGTCCCTCCATCTGTGTACCGAGCAGGTTTCTTAATTGCCCTTCCACTTCGTCTGGGTACCTGCAGCTGAGTAGCCTCCTGTGGTTGAAGCCGCTCCTGAGGTAGGGGTGTTTCTTCCTGTGTCTCCTGAGGTAGGGGTGCTTCTTGTGTCTCCTGAGGTAGAGGTGCTTCTTGGGGTGCTGCCCCCTCCAACCCTCTCATTCCTGGGCCCTCAGATGTCTTAGGCGGTGGTATGACCATCTCCATAGGAGGTTGCAGAACTGGTTCTATGCCTCTTGACTGTGGGACTGGGCAGTCCACTACCTCTGATTCTTCCCTTGTTGACCTCTCATCAGCTGATCTGATCTGATCTGCATGTCGTTTCCACACACCACCATTTCCTAAGTCAACCAGGTAGGACTTGACACCTAACTTCTGAGTGATTGTAGCCGGCTGCCATCGTGTGTGTCCAGTCCGGTAGTCACGAACCATCACCCTTTCTCCCTCTCCAAAACTTCGCTCAATGGCTGCTGCTCTTGTCATAACCTGACGAGTCATGGCCTTTGACACGGTGCCCCTCAGGTCTGGCTTCAGTAAGTGTAAGCGGCAGCGTAACTCTCTACCCATCATCAGGTACGATGGAGCAGTCTCTGTTGTTGCATGTCTAGAATTCCTGTAGCTCAGTAGAAAACTGGCAAGTCGGTGTTGAAGGGATCTCTCATCCTTTCGCGACACCCTCAGTGCTTGTTTCAGGGTTTGTACAAACCTTTCCGCCAAGCCATTGGTGGCTGGATGGTATGGGCTAGACTTGATATGTTTGATATTGTTATGGCTCATGAACCTCTGGAACATCTCGGACACAAACTGTGGGCCGTTGTCCGTTACAATCTGTTGGGGTATTCCCCACCTAGCAAATGTGGTCCTCAGTTCATCAATGGTGACCTCTGTTGTCGTGCTCGTCATCACTGATACTTCTGGCCACTTGGTGTAAGCGTCTACCATGATAAGGAATGTCTTCCCCTCAAATGGTCCAGCAAAGTCCAGATGCACCCTTCGCCAAGGGCCCTCAGGGTACTCCCAGGGGTGTACTGGGGTCAATTTTGGGTCCTGCTTCATTAGTTGGCATCCGGTACAGCTCTGACATGCCCCTTCAATATCCCGGTCAATGTTGGGCCACCATACATGTGCCCGCGCGAGGGCCTTCATCTTGACCACGCCCAAGTGTCCTCCATGGAGTTCATCAAGCACCTTGCTCCTGTACTTCTGTGGAATGACAGCTCGTGCCCCCCACATCAGACATCCTTGTTCAATAGTGAGCTCATCCCGTCTCACAAAGAATGGCTTTAGGTCCTCACTGATAGAGCGGGGCCATCCAGACTGAGCAAAGGTCATCACCCTAGTGAGCTCAGGGTCCTTCAGAGTTCCCGCCTTGAGGGAGAGTGCTGTGACGGGTAACAGTTCTAATTGCTGTACCAGGTATGCTGTGGCATCATCGCTGTCCTCTGGGGCTTGGTCCTGTTGTTTGCTGGGTAGTCTGGACAGCGCATCTGCATTTGCGTGCTGGGTAGTGCTCCGATACCTTATGGTGTAGGTATAGGCCGACAGGAAGAGTGCCTGTCTCTGCAGCCGTGAAGCCGCTGTTGCTGATATATTCCTGTCAGGACTAAAGAGTGCTGTTAGTGGTTGATGGTCGGTAATCAGTGTGAAATTCAACCCATACAAGTACTGGTGAAATTTTTTTACTGCCCACACAATAGCCAATGCCTCCTTGTCAATCTGGGCATAGTTGCATTCCGCAGGCGACAGGGTCCTTGAAGCATACGCCACCGGCCGTTCCCCTCCATCTGGCATAGTGTGGGAGAGCACTGCCCCTAGACCATACGCGCTGGCATCACAAGCTAACACCAGCGGGTACCTTGGGTTGAAATGAGTCAGTACGGTATCAGAGGACATTAGCTGTTTCACCTTGTCGAAGGCTGCAACACATTCCGTGGACCACACCCACTTGGTCTCTTTTTTTAGCAAGTGATGCAGTGGTGCCAGGGTGGTGGAGAGGTTAGGTAGGAACCGATGGTAATAGTTAACCATGCCCAAAAAGGCTCTCAGTTGTGACACATTGCTGGGTGGCAGTGCCTCTGTTACACTCTGTACCTTCTCGGCTGTCTTGTGTAGTCCTTCCCCATCCACACGGTACCCACAGTATGACACCTCTTTCTGGAAGAATACACACTTTCTTTTGTTGATGGTGAGGTGGTACCGATTGAGTCGTTCCAGGACTTGCTCCAAGAGTTGTAGGTGCTCCTCTTCCCCTGCTCCAGCTACGATGATATCATCTAAAAGGCACTGTGTCTTCGGAATCCCTTCCAAAACTCTTTCTATGGCCCGCTGCCAAATAGCAGGTGCAGATGCAATGCCAAAGGCCAAACGGTTGTAACGGAAGAGGCCTTTATGAGTGTGGATCGTGGTCAGCTCCTTCGATGCATCGTCAAGCTCCATCTGTAAATAGGCCAACTGAAGGTCGATTTTGCTGAACACTGTGCTCCCTCCTAGTGTTGCCAAGATGTCCTCAATCCTGGGCAAAGGGTATCGGTCTATGTTCAGAGCGGGGTTTACTGTCACTTTAAAGTCCCCACACAGTCTCACTGACCCATCCGTCTTTGGGACAACTACCACAGGGGTTGCCCAATCACTCCAAGTGACCTGGGTAAGAATGCCTTCCCGCTCTAACCGGGCTAGTTCCGTCTCCACCTTTGCCCGTAAACTGTACGGGACTGGTCTGGCTTTCATGAAGACTGGCACAGCCCCATCCTTGAGTGTCAGATGAGCCTTTACATCTGCCATCTTTCCAACAGAATCCTGTCCAAGGCCTGGGTACTTGGCTATCAGTTGTTCAAGTCGTTGCTGCCACAATGTAACTGTGGTGCTGCATGTCAGGGATTTGATGTAACTCCAGTCAATAGGGATCTTTGCCAGCCAATTTCGCCCAAACAGTGGTGGTCCTGTTCCGTTCACAACCAGTAGAGGTAATCTTGCACTCTCTGTTCCCTTCCGCACTTCCACTTTGATCAGTCCCCTCGGTAGAACATGTTCCCCAGTGTAGGTCTTCAGTCGTACCTGTGTTTTATCCAGGGGCAAGTGTGCAAAGTTTTCCTGGTATACTTGATATGGTAAGAGCGAGACCGCCGCTCCAGTATCTAACTCCATTTTTACTTGCTGGCCTTCTATCATCACCTCCACATACATGGGTTTGCCGTCTTTCCACTGTGCCATTGTGTATACACCTCCCCAGTTCAATGTTTCATCCCCTGACTCCAATTCGTCCATGCTGCCAACAGGTCTCTCCACCGTTTTCACCATTCTGGGTGGAGCCTTCTGTTCTCTCCGTGTGCTGCTGCCTCTGCTAAATCTTTTCTTTGACATGCACGCCCTTTCAACGTGTCCTCTTTTCTTGCAAAAATTGCACTGCTCATTCAGGAACCTGCAGGTCTGAGGGTCGTGCTGGCCATCACAGCGATAACAACGGCCTCCTGTATGTGCTGGTAGCCTATGGACCTCGGGTACAGACTCATGGAACTCCACCACATCCTTAGATGCTCTCTCCGCCATTTCCGCCTCTTCTACAGCTTTTCTGAACGTCAGGTCGCCCATGGTCAGTAGTCTTTGCTGTACCTTTTCGTTCCTCATTCCACATACCAGTCGGTCCCGCAGTGTATCTGCCAAGCTTTGTCCAAAAGCACAATGTTCGGCCAGCTTCTGGAGGCTGGCCGCGTAGACCTTGATTGATTCCCCCTCCTTCTGCACCCGTTTATGGAAGCGGAAGCGCTCTGCTATCACCAGCGGTTTGGGTGCCAGATGTGCCGTTAGCGCATCTACGAGCTCCTTGTACGTTTTCTCACCGGGTTTGGCCGGTGCCACCAACGTTCGCAGGAGACCAAAGGTATCCCTACCGATGCAGCACAGGAACGTGTCCTTCTGCTTGTCAGCCTCAATCCCATTTGCTGCAAAATAGTGGGTGACTCTCTCCATATAGTTTCCCCATTCCTCCAATGCGGCGTCGAATTCGCCAATCTTTCCAACGCGTCCTGCCATAGACCTCTGTCACTTGTATATAGATCCCACCCTCGTCGCCACTGTGAAGTCCACGAACAGGATGGCGATGGATCCACTGGGGCTAGCTAGAATGCACGCAGCGCGCAAGGATTATTAAGAATAATTACAGATATACGGTACACGGATAAATGCACATCATTCAGTTAATCTGGTTCATACTCCACAACCCCCACACTTGCAAGTGATGAAGTGGTAAGCCAGTGGATCTAATGCACTGTCTGGAATAACAAATTCCTGAGCAAAAGGAAAATAATCATGACCAGACCTGGCACAGCAATGTATAACAGGCTTGTTTAGACACCTTTCCTGTGGACAAATAAACAAGGGATGGGTTGCGATAGTTTATTTCACTCACTGCCTCAGGCCTTGCACAATAGGGATTGTGGTGACAATACCTTCTTGGTCTATATACCTAGACCTGTAATGTAACACACACACACACACATACACACACATACATACATGCATATGGTCACACACATACACACTGACACACACAGTCACACACACCACACGCACAAGATCAAACACTAAATTAAAGTACACACAAGGACACAAACAACCCATCCTTTCCATGTTTGTCACACCATGTGTACAAATGCATCGCATGTAATCACTCCACTCTGGAAGACCAAAAGCACCACACAACAGACAGTGGGAATGGTGTGCGACAGAGACATATTCCATGTGGATGGCCGTGGCAAACATATGTGGGGTCAGGGAGGGGGAGGTGTGTGTGTGTGTGTGTGTGTGTGTGTGTGTGTGTGTGTGTGTGTGTGTGTGTGTGATGATCTATTGTAGGTTTAGAGCACTAGATGCCTGGATTGTTTCTGGAAATAAAGACAGGTCCCCTGTACTGTATAACTTGTATTGCCTTGGATTGACATGGAAGTCAAGTGGAGGACTTTGATATTTAGTGCTTAACACCAAAGCTGACTTGCCTGTCAGAGTGCCATCATCCAAGCACCACATGTGGTGTGACAACTCAACACATTTGCGTCATTTTGAATAGCAATCACTATGCGCTGGAGCCACAAGTGCAAACAAAAATGGACCGAGCAGGTCTATTGCTGTTCAGAAGATAATATCCCCAGATGATGCCTTCGCTCTTGTAGCTCATGTATATAGTCACTATCTGACTGAACACACAGGTGTATAAATATCACTATGGCAGCAGATGATGATCTTCAGTCTCTAGTTTGATAACCACACCCTACAAGAGAAGTGGAAGAGCTACAAGTGCTGGTGAAGATCACTCACGTATATCTGCAGTGCTGGTCTGTACTTTCCCTTGTCCTGTGATGGTGTAAGCAGTGACAGAGAAGGTGTAGGTGGTCCTTGGTACCAGCCCTGTTATTATCACTGGGGGTGTGGCTGTGTTGTAGGTGTTGACTACTCCATTGGTGGAGTAGGTCACATGATACATGATGATCACCTGATCTAGGCTGGAACTGCATTCCCCTAGCAGTGGAGGTGTATGGAGTCAAGAAACCAAACAAATATTTTCTCAGTTGGCATTATGTATTGCTGACCGTACCAATAGCATGCCTGAAGTCCAAGAAGATACAAATCTTTATGGACGGCTTGGTTTAACCTTGGTCAGGGCAAGTGCCAGAGCCATTCTAACAAGAATCTGCTCCTCCATCTTGCATGCTAGGGGACACCAGTCGAAATAGGGGACACCAGTCGAAATAGGGGACACCAGTCGAAATAGTGTGTGTAAAGAATGAGTATGTATTATCTTGATATTGCCATGCATTAGGTACGTCAATATAAATGTATTGCATGATAAAATTAAAATACAATTATAATTATAGCTTGGGAAACATTGTGCCATAAAAACTAAACAGTTAACTGAAAACCAGCACCACAGTTGACCTTTCTGCCAGCAATTCAAGCTGGAGACAAGCTTGTCAAGTCCTAGCCGGGAAGTTCAGGGTTTACGTCCACTGTTTACACATTTCTCTGCAGCTTATTTGAGTTCTGCTTTTGTCACTGCACCTGATGAGTTTTTGAATGGCCATCACCCAAATGATGCTATAAACATTTACATCACCTGGTGAAGGTTTGTGCCCTTACATTTTGGTGAAAAAAATATGACTCAACGAGCACTGTCACAAAAACTTGAAGGTACTGAGCTTGCAATGCTATTGCTTGAGAGCTCTATAGCAGACTGGGCTTGTCTGATGTCAGTTTCATCTTATCATGTCAGTGGTTGAGTATTGTACCATCCCCTAACTTAGCCTTGCTTTGTCCCCCACAGGGGTGCTGTTTGCCTTGAGGTGGTGGCTTGGGCTACCTATTACCACACCAAGCACATTCTGCAATCTCTGTCCAGACAAACTTCTCATCAGCCATCATGCTCTTTCCTTCAAAAAAGTAATAGCTCAACTCAACAGCCTCAGAAACAGCTGCAAGCAAGCATTGCTACCCCAAACTTGAAGCAGGTAGTGGACTTGGGCATGACCACAAGAAAATGCACCCTACTGATATTCTCATTGACAACTGGGGACTGGGTGTTAAGGCTGGGGACTGGTCAACTGGAACACTGGTGGATCAACATTTGTAGGTGTCAACAGTTGAAACTGGACACCTCCTGTGATGTTAGGACCATCTGTGGGAGAGTCAACGCTTCCATAACACATGTGATGTACTTTCCTCTCTACTTACATGTGGCTGCTACAGAGAGAGCATAGTAGTAAACATGTGTTGTAGCCAGATTGACTGATGCTGCTAGTGTGAGATCACTGTACATTCCAACACAGAGTGTGATGGTGGTATTGGTACAACATTGAACACCATGTGGGAAGGTGGACAGAGTTCCACGATACAGCTCCACTCCTCCTGACACACTTCTTTGCCACAAACATCAGGAGTGGTTACAGGGTCTGTTGCTAGTAGAAGCGGAGCACCACTTGGTTGGTACCACTGTCCACCTGTTATTCCTTGGCACAGCAGAGGATACTGTGGTGTAGCTACTGCATCCACTTTGGGTAGTACTACTGAGAGGGACACCAGACTGTTATTGGCAACAATCTGTCCATTCCATGTGATGACAGGTGTGATCCCTGAGGGTGAATATTACCTGTCACCAAATGTCACCTCTGTAATGACACTTTGAGGCCACATTCAAGTGGTCTGATTGTATGCGCCATGCTCAAACCCAATTGTACATTTCAATCATTATTCCTTACAGTATAACATTACATACAAGTGGTGTTGCATGTATATATGAGACTAACAGAACCAAACGCGTCGAATCAATCTTGATTCCCAACTGATTTGTAACTTAAACATCTGGTAATGTCCGCAAATATGAATCAACTGGAAATCAAGTATTGATTCGGCGGGTTTTTTTTTTTTTTAATTGTTGCTATGAACACATATTGCCTCCTTCACACTCTAGGGGAAAAAAAGCATTAAAAAAAAAAACAAGAAAAAAAAAAAAACAAAGTGTCCGCTACGCATCAGTACCTGATACTTGTACAGCACGCAGCCAAATTAGAAGGAATAGAAATGCAGCACGCTTCATTGCGACACCCTTATAAAGACAAAAATACAATCATAATCATTGCTCCAATCGCGGTCCAAACTTAATTGTATCACAGTAGCTGTCGCGCGACAAAGTTAACCAACCGCACCGTCGCTCCTCCGCGACGCGCAACAATAAAAATACAATAAAATAAATGCCACTAAGCTCAGCAAATACACAGCCTACGCACAGTAAATGATAATCATATTTTTAGCATAAATGATATTTTAGCATATATTGGAGGTGAACACTGCCACAACGAAAAGTTTACGTCCTGTTACAGGCCCGTATTACATTACATAATGGTACACCGATTGTAATACAATCTGGTACGGCATCGGGCGTAGCAACAGATCGGAACGTGTCGTTATACAACTTGCTACTGATTGTAATGACAGTCCGCTAGTAGACGTGTACCACCTTCATTTATGCGCTATAATGTGTAGGCAGCTATATGTACCGACATGTAAAGAATTATTTGACTTTCGTATTACAGTTGGAACATGCAGAATGGAATGTGATATGATCACACAGCTCGTTTGCACAACAATAAATCAAATTCGGACAAATCAAGTCATGCTTGATCTGCAGTAACTATTGCTCTTCAGAATTTGCACTAGCATGCACTGACTGCTGCACGCGGAGCTGCACTGACAGATACTGCCACATAGTCAAAGTCACTGTCATGTGCAGCTATATCATCCAGCTCTTCTGCAGTAGGATCACCATTGAAGACCTCCGTAATCCATTTGCCAAACTCTTTGTAGGTATTCTCTTTCGCCCTGGAGGAGCTTACAGTACGTACAAATGTACGCTGCATTTCATTGATTAGACAGAGTGGTCAGCATGTACAATCATATATCATATTCAATCTTACCAAAAGAGCAAGATTTTTGACGTATACGTCAAGACATTCGATATTCATTTTATATGCCACTAGAAATCTTTCTGCGAAGTCTTTGGTCTTAAAATTTATGAAGGCTTGAAACGGTTGTACACCAAATAACTGTATTTAAATAATTATATGCATTCTTATGTAACCATAAATATGTATATTACCATTACCCTACGTTACTCCTCTGAACGCAAATCAGTCAGCTTCCTGTTGCAATATGTCATGGCCTTCTGTAGCTTTGATGAATTAAGGGCTTCTGCACCTAACACTTTTCCTACTACCCTGCATAAATCTGATAATATGATACATGCATCGTGTTGCAACAAGTTATTTTAGAGGATATGATACATTTAACTTAAAGATATTGCCACTTTTGATGGCTGTCGACGAAGATCTTTACAGAACAATGTGGCTAGTTGTATATGCAAAGCTCGTCCTACCAAGAAGCGATAAAAACCTACCTGAGTGCACAGATGATATGCAAAGTCTCACTTGAAGGGACTGCATGGTTTCAATCGTAAAAGATGCATGCTGTGCTCATACTTCTCAGAGTGCTGGAGAGACTGTTCTGCTCATCATGCAATTTTTTCACATCATCTCTTAATTTTCTCAGTTCATCCATGCATAATAGTTTTAAGCATCGGATAGAGAGGATGATGCAGAACTGAGTCGGCTGATGAAGAATGAGTTGCTGAGGTTGACGTATATGCACGTGAACCTTGTACACTATATATATTTGGCACAGAAGCTGGATTAACACCGATGCGTGAACTTGAGGACGACGTTGCGGTACTTGGTGGCAACATTACATGTAGCGACGACTCTGGTGGCCCTTGCAAGGTCCCAGGATTGCCGCAATATGCAGCCAAACGATCCATATTGCTGATCACGAGAATCAAAGTCCACTGAAAAACCGCGACTGTAAAGGGATGCAGCCACGCGCTCTGACGAGACAAATCCGCGGCGGCCAAGGGGGGGGGGGGGGGGGGGGGAAGTGTCTGGACCTTCGAACTCTAGTATCAATATTATTAACGATTGAATAGAATCTGATGAGCTTGCAAGCAGTTAATCAATGGCAACACTCTTAACGAAGCGGGTTCCATTTCGGACTTAGTTGGAAAAAGACGTAAAAGTTAGTCGTTAAATCTCACCTCAACCTGTATGTATATGTTGTGTGACCATCATATCGTTGATTCTGGGGTGAAGCCCGACCCTAATGGGAACTTTCAGCGCTCAGGAAACCCCTCCCCCTTTTAAATTATTCAATAAATCACAGTCTACCCCTTACACACACGTCACACACACACACACACACACACACACACACACACACACACACACACACGCGCGCGCGCGCGCGCGCCGCACACGCACACACACTCAATCCTGGGTCCGCTACTGCCGACAGTTACTGTGCATGAACACTGGGGGATGGAGGTGCGTTGTGTCTTGTACTTTGTCACTCCTGTATTACGGTTGTGTTATATCAGAGTTTTACTGTGATGTATGCAAGCAACAGTTTGCGTACAAGTCTAAACTGGAGCGGCACTTAAGTGGAGCAAAGCATCGCTCTCTAGCACAAAGTTTATCTACCGTGGCGCAACAGTTGAGCATACAATCTTGTCCAGAGGTATACTGAAGTAGAGCCACTGACCTGTGTGAATTCAGGGTTTTTTTGTTGTACAGGGTGTCCCACAATAAGGGAAAAATCGTTATTATTTTATGGAAGCTATACACTTTTCGTATAATACTAATCACTTTCGGGAAGAAATTATCGTGCAATTAAATCACAGGTTAATTAATTAAAGTTAATTAACAAGAATATTTTAATTACGTAATGACTTAGTGATGTTACACATGATGCTACAGTACACAACATACACTTATATAGTGTAACAAGAATATTGACAAGTTAATTTTTCGGAAACTTGAACTGATAGGAATTCTGAAATTGAAGAAAAAATTTTTTCCCGCTGCGGGGTCTAGAGATGTTAACGTCTATCATTTTCGTCGCGATTGCGCATGCGCAGAACGTACCCTTTCGCGATTGCCGTTCCCAGACCCACTCTTCCACGGGGGATTCAATTATGAACGGGTACACAACATCGCACCAACCAAAATCACGTGAATGCGCTGGGACAGCAATAAATTTTAATAACCTACTACAAACAGTCACGTGATGAACCTGCAAAGAGCAGATCCACCCACAGTACTCTGCCACTCCCAAACAAGAGACAGCGCATCACTTTTTGCGCTCTAACCTTCAGAACACGTAGCAACTGAAACGAGCGTCATCATGAAAACAACGCGTGTTTTCCTGTGTCGCTGTCAGAGAAACTTTACCACTCCGATTTAACCGCGCTGAAGTTAGCCTCACATTCCACAGCCTATCATTCGTAATTCGTTTAACACTTGAGGTGCTAACTTTTGCTCAAGCGGCTGAGTGTATTCATAAGTCATATGACGTCTCCGCTGAGCGTATCATACATGTACTGCAATTTTCAATGGTTTGATGATTAGCGATCAGCCTGGCAGGCTGCACAGAATTGGCACAATTGGAGTAACGAAACTTGTGAAGTATTATACTTGCTGTTTTTCTACGTGTTTGCATTTAGTATGTATTGATTATACTTGCTGTCTAAAATAACAATATAATGAAATGTATTTGAGCAAGCTGGTCCAGCCAGCCAACCAACATGGTTATTTACTAACAGCATACATTATTGTAAACAGGAAACGATGGTAGTGTGTGATTAAGAAAGTGTTTTATTGCCTTCTTTCTCTCAAGGTTAAATGTGTTCATCAGTAGAGCTACGACAATCTGGAAATGTAAAGAATTTACACATTGTGATTTATGTTCTATTTTCTACCATTGATACATTAACTCACCTCTGGCCAAACTACACACTTGTTTACTAAAGACAACGACAGGGCAGCCTGTTTTTTAACATCACAGTCAAGTTCTTGAAGATAGTAAAACACTTCTAATACCTGTAAATGGGAGGAATGTTCCTAATGTCAAATTGATGGGTGAGAATTGTGTACCATGTCAGAACATTCTAAAAGAGGCCAGTACAAATCTTCTTTATGCAGCTGTTTAATTTCATTAAAGTAGATTTGAAGATCTGATACGGTATCTTTACTCAAGATGGCCCGGAGGGTTGGCTAAAGGATGAATAAATTGTCATGTGTATCAATAATTATTACAGTTTAAACCTCAAGATCTTTCACAACTCTTCTTATTATGTGTCGTGGAAATGGATAATGCTTACTAGAAAATTAGTTCCAGACATTTAGTAAAGTTCAAATCACTGTAAAATGCTTACTCCAAGGTTTTTCTTTTGAAGTGTGGGAAGTTCTTCATGTAAAAAGACTTTCCCCATCTCAGTGCAAAGATGTCGTCTGGATCAGGTGCATTCCTAAAATCAGGCACTAGAAAATCTTGGGGAACACCAGCATTGTGATCACCATCAGTGTCACTGTTGCAATCAGTGTCATTTTCAGCTTCTGCATAACTGTCATCCTCATCATCAGCTGCATCAATATCACATCCCAAACTTCCAGCATTGGACTCTACAAAGACTGAGATGAATAGTGACATGGCAGCACAGGTTGAAAAGTCTCACCTTGATCTTGCTTTGCACAAATTGTGCGTTCTGCCTGAGGCAATTTCACTTCTTCATTATGATCCTGTGTACATAAGAGGTGTATTTGAGATTAAACACATTGCATTGTCCATTACAGATATGCTGCTGCTTTTCTCCACTATGTGTGTAGGTTGAAGACAAATAGGAGAAATTACAAAAGAAACATGCAATAGATATGAACAGTATACCAATTGGCTGTAGATCTCCCACTGAAAGCTCATAAACCATTTGTAATCTAAATGCATCCATTAGTCCCTGCAGATTGCAGCAGAATCGGATTACAGACCTACTAGACAAATTTATTTTACTTGAGTATGTAGAAGAGGTAGTTGGTCAACAATAAGTCGTGCTGCCTACAAGTATAAAGTAGAACACTAAATAAATAAGTCAAGCATGTCAGAATTATGAACAACTCACAAAGCACACAAATACGCCACAATCTGTTGGGTTTCTTTGCATTGGGGAATTACTCCCCTGAAAAGTAGCTATATCAAACAAGCATATGTTACATTTTGAATCAAAGCAGACCACTGAATCTTGGTATGTCCAATGGTGCATTAAATCCTCAAAGTCTGATTGATGTCGTAGCTCATTACTGATATATAACCTGTATAACGTGCACACCTGCTAAGTCTGAACAAAATATATGGATAACTTACCAAATCCAGTTCACAGCATCAATGTTACTTTGATGCAATGAATCAATACATCTGATCACATGCCTCTGAATGTGCACAACCTATAAGGATTATTACAATGAAGACTTTTTGCAATGCGTAAATGTACTTACCAATAGGCTCCAATGCTGTGGCTTGTGTACAGGAAAAAGCAAGACTTCATTTTTCAGCAAATCTTTCCCCTATATTGTACACTGTATATTCAGCTCGTATTAGTAAAACCTATCTCTTCTTCTTACCTTACAGTACCGTTTCACTGCTGAATATCCCTTTGCTTTTAGCAGAGGTATAAATGTAGGATCAAACCACTTTGTCATTATTCCGTGCTGAAACATATCACTATTATACTCCATACAGCCCTGTTAAGGTTATGTAATAATACTTTCTGCATATTACTTCTTTGCATAAGCTCAAAATATGAGGCAATTATCTGTAATTGTAAGTTCTTTGCTTCATAACGTCAAAAAAATGGTATTAATGAATTTACCTTGGAGTCGATCCATCCTCCAGATGCTACATTTATCAGGTCCTGTTTCTCAAGCTGGAATGTTGAACTAGGCATAGGAACCTTGAGCTTAAGCTGAATAGATGAATTCTAGCTTGCTTTCCATTACTGCAGAAGCATATTGAAACAATACCTCAGCTTCTAAATGTTCAGGTAGCCCTGGATATCGCTATGTTGTAAAAGGCATCCTTGTGGTACATAGCAGCAATGTGCTCTGAACATTACACCTACTAGGTTTGAATTAGTTGAGTTTGGAGTCGTCAAATCAGCAGTACATTCATCTAGAAGTGCCTTTATAAATGTAAAATATAAGTAACCAATATGTAAATGACCGCTAACTTACCACTGCCATTGGTGATGTATACAATGCAAGACAAACATTTTCCTGCCACAAATGTAATATGAATGAATGTATGAACAAACCACCCTGTACAACCTGCACTTCTTGTGAACATATGTAATCAAATGATGTGATGATGCTGACTTGTGTGTCACTGTATCTGATCCATTGATCTCTGCTCCTAACAAGGCATGTGTCTATGTGCGTGAAGGAAATTATAATGCAGTGTAAGGTACTATTTGATTTGAAATAATATTTACAGTGGCCTTTTCCTGTATGTGTGCCATGATGAATCTGCAGTTTTTTTTAGTAGTACAACGCACATGAATACTACTATACAAAACGCTAGATACTTACCACTAGTGCAGAAAGTTCATATTTTGGCTTGTTCGTGGCATGTAAGTATGACACATGCTCTACACTGTATGCACAAATGTGGTTTACAGTTGTGTACATGAAATTGAAAAGACATTACCATGGCAAAAGAACTCTACAATTCAACTTCTTAGGTTTTCTAGATAGTGAAACTCTATCACAATGAATCATCATATGGCTAGGAAATGAAACTTCCCGACTATGAATGTCCAGATGCTGATTACACTTTTCACACTCCCTGGCAAGATAGAAATGTAACAAACAATGCTTGGGACAAATTGAATTTATTACACATGGGGACCTTCCATTTCATTCAAGAAAGAGTCAATCCACATTTTCATCAATTCCATAATACTTATTTCTTGATGCTCTTCTACACTACAAGATATTACTGACCAATCAGTAGTTTCGCACACAGGCTATACATAATAAATACATAATGTGACAAATTATCTCAATAATTAGATAATACCTTTGAGCAGCAAATGGCTTTTTTATGCACAGTTGTCGCAAAAAGCTGGCGATACTTGGATAGCACCTATATAGGTATCCAATTCCAAAGGTATTGTTGTGTACATGAAAACAGTAACGTTTCAGACACTACCTTGGACCCTGTCATTAGCTGATCAAAAAGTGCAGTAAAACCTTCACAACAGTCGTTTTGACATCCCATTCTGAGGTAAGCAGCATTCATGGTAAGCAAAGTCTGCAAAAGTAAATAGATAAATTACATTCAATCTGTATTTCATTCTTACTGCCAGACGTGAGGGGTCAGAAGGATTATCAGATTTCACCTCAATGCATTCCATCAGATCAACAAATGCCTTTTGAATATGTGAAAGATATTCAATCTTCATTGCTGGGAAAAACAGTAGTAGTATATAATATTATACGTATGATTACTCAGATTTGTATACATTTTAGGATAAGATGTAATGGTGTTGTCAGTAATACTTGCAATATAGAATTCAACCAACACAGATTAGCAGAATTTTCAAGGCCCTTGTTCACTTTTCGTGCTACATCGAGCACAGCTCCATCCTTTTTAAATAGATACCATGTAAATAGGTGGAAGAACGTGCAAATAATATTACAATTGCGGCCATGTGCGATGATTTCAGCTCAGATGATTCACTTATAATAATAAATTGGATTAAAAGTAAAGTTAATAAACATGATATATATGCACGAGTAACTGTACTTTCTTCACTTACGTTGATTTTACAGCAGAAACAATACATACATCAGAATTTGTGTCAAGATTCACATCATCTACCCTACACATATAAGAATTTGCACAACATACAGTTGTGTATTTAACACAAAACCATTTACCTGAGATCTTCAGCTTGTGAAACTTCGACCTTGTGCACACTGATACAAAAATAAAAAGTGCAGTAAAACATGAAGGTTATGATTTCGAGCATAGATGAGTACATGTTAATTTAAAATTAAGATATTTCAGAGAACTATACCTTAGAGACATGTGGTTTAATGGAGCAACAGGTTTTTGTTGAAATAAACCACACAACCGACTCTGTTGTACATGGTCATTGTTTCGCTTAGACCATTTTTCCTTTACAGCACGTGAAGGTTTATTGGAAGCTGATTTCTGAAATGAGAAACCTTTTGATTCACTGCAGCTGTATTATTTATTCTTTCAACCTTAATAAGCCTTCAACATGGCTCTTGAAGGTCATCGAAGAATTTTCTTTGCCTTGCAATCATTATGGGGAAATGTTGCCTAAGGAATACATCTGGCCTAATGTGCTTTTCACAGTGATCAACTTTTTTTAGTATGTAATTCCAGGCTTCTACTGTTCCTGATGTTTTACATCGAGTGTTCTGACAGGGGGAGAGTAATAACATGTACAGTTGCTAATTGTTCCTGCATATTGTGATCATACCACAATAGCAGCGGATTGCAAATGGACATTTTCATCCTTATGGCGCTGCATATCTCCTAATTGTACTCGAAATAAAGGTTATTATTGCACACAACCTTTTACTTGCATACCTAACAGAAGAGATGTCCAGAATGGTGCCATCGGCAACCATTTGTTTAGAACCACATCAAACCACTGAGGTTGATAGAAGGCATTGCTTGATTCTCCTAAATTGCTGACTTGAATCTTGTCCAATTTTAGCCGGATATAGGTGCCAAAAGGCTGCATTGATTCAGTTAAGGTATCACTGCCTTCAATGCACTCATAAGTCAGAGATGTACTGCTAACTTCTGATTCAGGTTGAGATACCATCCCTAATGAATTAATAACATCCACAATCCCATCATGTGCCTTCTTCACTCCATCTGTATTAGTTTTGTTGCAATAGAGAACCTTCATCAATGTTAGTCTCATTTCTAATTCCTGCAGTGTTGTGGCGTTCACCAGGGTAGAAAATGAATACATTGCAAATTTGTATTGCCCCTTGTGAAACCTATATGCATTAAAAAAATTCTAAGTGAATTACATAATGCATTCTTGATGAATACTAACCACTTTTTGCATTCTTTTTTTGCTGAATTCATTACATGGCTCAAACAAGCATGAGGAAATATCTTTCTCTCGTCCTTAGACGTTGATGTTCCAGTTACAACACGAAACGATCTATGTAGGTATTCGTGTAATGTTTCATTGTTAAATGTATGCAAAAAGCTTAACAATAAAACAATACTCCTGTCAATGATAACTTGAAGGGGTCTTATCAAGTTTCCTGTACCAAATAGCAGACCTTCAGCTCTACGAAAAGCCTCTAAAAAAAAGCTTATAGATAGCACAGTATGGTCAGAAGTGATTAGTTCTGCCACAGGAATTGGTGATCTTCCAGAAATTGGATGCTTTAGCACTAAAGCATAGTAATAGACAGTTGGAAGTTTCCCTTGTTCTTTTGGTAGTGCTATGATAGTACCTGTTGCATCACAGAATATGGGACTTTTTGGTGCCAAATCATGATATAAGCGCACAGCTACTTCATTGAAGCAGATGACACCAAATGGATATGCATGGATATGTTGTATAAATCCACGGACTGGAGAGTCTGGGCACATGATATTTACACTTGGCATTGAGTTTAAAAACATTTTTTGAAGGACTAAAAGAGATGTAATGAGATCTTTGTCTTCTTCTAGTTGAAGCCTTGCTTGTGATGAGATCTTCTGAAGAACAGATGTGCTGCAGCCAACTCCATCACGATTTCCTGAAACAAATTGTTCATTGTCTAGTGACATGAGTCGTCTGCAATATTCCTTAGATGGAGCAATATGGGTGTCCTGGAATGTGCTTATTATATTCTGTCTAACAGATAGGCTTAAGTTCCTCGAATGTGTTTCCCCAACTTTATGATTAATATTACCATGAAAGTCCACATTTACTGCAACTTTGTCTTCAATAAAACTGTCCTGGTTTATCCATAGCATCACAGTGACACCACAGGTTTGAAATGTACAATATCCATATGCTTTAAAAATAGCAGGAGTTTTTTTTCGTGAGTTACATTTTTTGAGCCAATGTCTCTTAAATGCAAAACAGCAGCACTTATTTAAACTCGACAAACCATGTGCCATTGCATGAACCCAAGAAGGATTCATTCTGTCACTGCAAGCAAGGAGATCCCACTGTGCTTTTGATATGCAAAACAGCCCATGCTTCTCAAGATTCTTTGTAAATTCACTACCAACAGGTATATAATTTGAATCAGTCAGACATTCTGTTGTTTGTTGCGACACAAAAAATTCCTAAACATGATAGAAATACACTTGGCTGCTAAAATCACTGCTAGGTGATGGCCGCAACAATATATATCTGAGATGAATAATTTAATGCATAGATTATACAGTGCATACACAGGGGCATGCAGATATTCAAGTGAACTATTAAATGGCAAAGAATATGGCTCATTAATATGAATATATTTTAGAAGGCATTTAATCTTCATTTGTGCATAACAATAGTAAGTATATATGAGATATAGCGATGCAATATTTGTATTTGCATACATGGCAAGCAATGGACTAATATTTGACATTGTGCTGCATTTATTTTTTCGATCCCAAGCTACAAGTGATTGTACCTCTTGTTGTAATGTGTGACCACTGACAATTTCATGTGATGAATCATCTGCAAAAGTGCTTGTAGATGATCAACAGTACACACCATATACCTCTGACCTTCATTGTAAAATGGAGTAGCAATGTGATGTTCAGTACAAAGTTGGCATTTGTAAACCTCCATTCTATTACTTTCCTCTTCAGATACTCCAACACAACAGCCATGATACCATTCCCCACAGAAGTCACATCCGATCATGAACCTAGTTTAAGATTATCATATGAATTTCTTAATAAAGGCACTATAATTCAATTACTTTGCTGAATCAAAAGGTTTTCGGCATATGCAATACACCAGAACTTGAGACTCATCCTTCACTGGGACAGATCTGCTTTCATTGTAGTTCAGCTTCATTGTAATGAACATGTAATAAACATTGCTATCATGCTACAAAATGTATTATTTATAATAAAATAATACTAATATTATTATATACATGTACACATGTTATGAATCTAACCATGCATCCTCTGTACCATCGTGATACTGGTCAAATAATTCAACCTCACACAATGTAATATTCTACTATGAATCAGACTTCATAACTGCTTACCGTGTCCTCCATCTCCCCCATCTCATCCTTCACCTCCTCACTAGTAACCTCATCCTCCAACTTCTGACTGTCCTCCACCCCCTCACTAGTCATCATGTCCTCCACCCTCTCACTAGCCATCCTGTCCTCCATCTCCTCAGTAGCCAGTTCATCCGCTACCTGCTCATTACACACCACAAGCTCATTAGACATCACATGCTCCACCTGCTCATTAGCCATCTCATTCTCATTCTGCCTGTCTACACCAGCCACCATATACTCCTGACGTATAAGAGATTCTTCATAATCTCCACTTTCTGCAACACTATGATGCTGCAAGTCATCTAGAATAAATGCAGGTAACTATGCTGTACCAGTCATTTGCTTCATAATTACCGACAGATGTACGCACATTGCCTCTGTTGGTCTGCCAACATTTGTACACCGCTAAAACATACTTAGAACATGGCTTGTTGCAGTTTGACAAAGCTGAAGCAATTAAAAACCAGTACCCCGTGGGGGCACTTCTTGATGCATCAGGAGGAGGCCAGCCCCTCTCCCTAAGAATAGCAGCAAGTCTTTCTATATTAATGTTGTATTTCTTTTTTCCCTGCAACATACACACTTCAATATTCATAAAGAATATACAAACTAGTAAACATACCATGACTTCAAAGACAGATTGTATTGCAAGCGGATTTATTTTATCCCTTATATATTCGAAAAGAACATATTAGATTAACCTCATTCAAAATAGAACAATTTGTGCCACTCAACTAAATGTGATAAACATGGGAGTCCATTATAGAGTACAAAGGAATCCATGCACAAGAATGAATGCAATCACCAATAAAAATTAGTCAATTTTGAGGTCAGTCATAAGGATTGTTATCAGCAAACAGGATATATCCTCCAGATCCAAGTTGAAAAAGGATGACAAAGCTTTTGGTGTGCACGTGTGCGCATTAGCTTAGTGGACTGGAATAAGGAGACAGAGACTGGTGAGGCTATATAGAAGCACTCACATACGGTCACATGATGTCACTGCACTCACATTACCCCAGGTCCTCTAGTTCTGATGACCAAAGTTAACAAAGCCATGGTGTGGGTGTGTGTACACAAGCAAAATGGACTGGCATAGGGAGGGGTGGACTGGTGAGACTATAGTATAGAAGCACTCAAATAAGGTTCCTTGATGTCACTGCACTCACTCCATTACCCCATGTCCTCTAGTTTTGATGACAAAATGTGACAAAGCTATGGTGTGTGTGTGTGTGTGTGTACACAAGTGGAATGGACTGGCATAGGGAGGGGTGGACTGGTGAGGCTATAGTATAGAAACATTCAGATAAGGTTCCTTGATGTCACTGCACTCACAGCATTACCCCATGTCCTCTAGTTTTGATGACAAAATGTGACAAAGCCATGGTGTGTGGGTGTGTGTACACAAGTGGAATGGACTGGCATAGGGAGGGGTGGACTGGTGAGGCTATAGTATAGAAGCACTCAGATAAGGTTCCTTGATGTCACTGCACTCACTCCATTACCCCATGTCCTCTAGTTTTGATGACCAAATTTGACAAAGCCATAGTGTGTGTGTGTGTGTGTGTGTGTGCACAAGCAAAATGGACTGGCATAGGGAGGGGTGGACTGGTGAGGCTATAGTATAGAAGCACTCAGATAAGGTCACTTGATGTCACTGCACTTACAACATTACCCCATGTCCTCTAGTTTTGATGGCAAAATTTGACAAAGCCATGGTGTGTGGGTGTGTGTACACAAGTGGAATGGACTGGCATAAGGAGGGGTGGACTGGTGAGGCTATAGTATAGAAGCACTCAGATAAGGTTCCTTGATGTCACTGCACTCACAGCATTACCCCATGTCCTCTAGTTTTGGTGACAAAATTTGACAAAGCCATGGCGTGTGGGTGTGTGTACACATATGGAATGGACTGGCATAGGGAGGGGTGGACTGGTGAGGCTATAGTATAGAAGCACTCAGATAAGGTTCCTTGATGTCACTGCACTCACAGCATTACCCCATGTCCTCTAGTTTTGATGACTAAATTTGACAAAGCCATGGTGTGTGGGTGTGTGTACACAAGTGGAATGGACTGGCATAGGGAGGGGTGGACTGGTGAGGCTATAGTATAGAAGCACTCAGATAAGGTTCCTTGATGTCACTGCACTCACAGCATTACCCCATGTCCTCTAGTTTTGATGACTAAATTTGACAAAGCCATGGTGTGTGGGTGTGTGTACACAAGTGGAATGGACTGGCATAGGGAGGGGTGGACTGGTGAGGCTATAGTATAGAAGCACTCAGACAAGGTTCCTTGATGTCACTGCACTCACTTCATTACCCCATGTCCTCTAGTTTTGATGACAAAATTTGACAAAGCTATGGTGTGTGTGTGGGTGTGTGTACACAAGTGGAATGGACTGGCATAGGGAGGGGTGGACTGGTGAGGCTATAGTATAGAAGCACTCAGATAAGGTTCCTTGATGTCACTGCACTCACAGCATTACCCCATGTCCTCTAGTTTTGATGACTAAATTTGACAAAGCCATGGTGTGTGGGTGTGTGTACACAAGTGGAATGGACTGGCATAGGGAGGGGTGGACTGGTGAGGCTATAGTATAGAAGCACTCAGATAAGGTTCCTTGATGTCTCTGCACTCACAGCATTACCCCATGTCCTCTAGTTTTGATGACAATATTTGACAAAGCCGTGATGTGTGGGTGTGTGTACACAAGTGGAATGGACTGGCATAGGGAGGGGTGGACTGGTGAGGCTATAGTATAGAAGCACTCAGATAAGGTCACTTGATGTCACTGCACTCACAGCAGTACCCCATGTCCTCTAGTTTTGGTGACAAAATTTGACAAAGCCATGGCGTGTGGGTGTGTGTACACATATGGAATGGACTGGCATAGGGAGGGGTGGACTGGTGAGGCTATAGTATAGAAGCACTCAGATAAGGTTCCTTGATGTCACTGCACTCACAGCATTACCCCATGTCCTCTAGTTTTGATGACTAAATTTGACAAAGCCATGGTGTGTGGGTGTGTGTACACAAGTGGAATGGACTGGCATAGGGAGGGGTGGACTGGTGAGGCTATAGTATAGAAGCACTCAGATAAGGTTCCTTGATGTCACTGCACTCACAGCATTACCCCATGTCCTCTAGTTTTGATGACTAAATTTGACAAAGCCATGGTGTGTGGGTGTGTGTACACAAGTGGAATGGACTGGCATAGGGAGGGGTGGACTGGTGAGGCTATAGTATAGAAGCACTCAGACAAGGTTCCTTGATGTCACTGCACTCACTTCATTACCCCATGTCCTCTAGTTTTGATGACAAAATTTGACAAAGCTATGGTGTGTGTGTGGGTGTGTGTACACAAGTGGAATGGACTGGCATAGGGAGGGGTGGACTGGTGAGGCTATAGTATAGAAGCACTCAGATAAGGTTCCTTGATGTCACTGCACTCACAGCATTACCCCATGTCCTCTAGTTTTGATGACTAAATTTGACAAAGCCATGGTGTGTGGGTGTGTGTACACAAGTGGAATGGACTGGCATAGGGAGGGGTGGACTGGTGAGGCTATAGTATAGAAGCACTCAGATAAGGTTCCTTGATGTCTCTGCACTCACAGCATTACCCCATGTCCTCTAGTTTTGATGACAATATTTGACAAAGCCGTGATGTGTGGGTGTGTGTACACAAGTGGAATGGACTGGCATAGGGAGGGGTGGACTGGTGAGGCTATAGTATAGAAGCACTCAGATAAGGTCACTTGATGTCACTGCACTCACAGCAGTACCCCATGTCCTCTAGTTTTGGTGACAAAATTTGACAAAGCCATGGCGTGTGGGTGTGTGTACACATATGGAATGGACTGGCATAGGGAGGGGTGGACTGGTGAGGCTATAGTATAGAAGCACTCAGATAAGGTCACTTGATGTCACTGCACTCACAGCAGTACCCCATGTCCTCTAGTTTTGGTGACAAAATTTGACAAAGCCATGGCGTGTGGGTGTGTGTACACATATGGAATGGACTGGCATAGGGAGGGGTGGACTGGTGAGGCTATAGTATAGAAGCACTCAGATAAGGTTCCTTGATGTCTCTGCACTCACAGCATTACCCCATGTCCTCTAGTTTTGATGACTAAATTTGACAAAGCCATGGTGTGTGGGTGTGTGTACACAAGTGGAATGGACTGGCATAGGGAGGGGTGGACTGGTGAGGCTATAGTATAGAAGCACTCAGATAAGGTTCCTTGATGTCACTGCACTCACAGCATTACCCCATGTCCTCTAGTTTTGATGACTAAATTTGACAAAGCCATGGTGTGTGGGTGTGTGTACACAAGTGGAATGGACTGGCATAGGGAGGGGTGGACTGGTGAGGCTATAGTATAGAAGCACTCAGACAAGGTTCCTTGATGTCACTGCACTCACTTCATTACCCCATGTCCTCTAGTTTTGATGACAAAATTTGACAAAGCTATGGTGTGTGTGTGGGTGTGTGTACACAAGTGGAATGGACTGGCATAGGGAGGGGTGGACTGGTGAGGCTATAGTATAGAAGCACTCAGATAAGGTTCCTTGATGTCACTGCACTCACAGCATTACCCCATGTCCTCTAGTTTTGATGACTAAATTTGACAAAGCCATGGTGTGTGGGTGTGTGTACACAAGTGGAATGGACTGGCATAGGGAGGGGTGGACTGGTGAGGCTATAGTATAGAAGCACTCAGATAAGGTTCCTTGATGTCTCTGCACTCACAGCATTACCCCATGTCCTCTAGTTTTGATGACAATATTTGACAAAGCCGTGATGTGTGGGTGTGTGTACACAAGTGGAATGGACTGGCATAGGGAGGGGTGGACTGGTGAGGCTATAGTATAGAAGCACTCAGATAAGGTCACTTGATGTCACTGCACTCACAGCAGTACCCCATGTCCTCTAGTTTTGGTGACAAAATTTGACAAAGCCATGGCGTGTGGGTGTGTGTACACATATGGAATGGACTGGCATAGGGAGGGGTGGACTGGTGAGGCTATAGTATAGAAGCACTCAGATAAGGTTCCTTGATGTCACTGCACTCACAGCATTACCCCATGTCCTCTAGTTTTGATGACTAAATTTGACAAAGCCATGGTGTGTGGGTGTGTGTACACAAGTGGAATGGACTGGCATAGGGAGGGGTGGACTGGTGAGGCTATAGTATAGAAGCACTCAGATAAGGTTCCTTGATGTCACTGCACTCACAGCATTACCCCATGTCCTCTAGTTTTGATGACTAAATTTGACAAAGCCATGGTGTGTGGGTGTGTGTACACAAGTGGAATGGACTGGCATAGGGAGGGGTGGACTGGTGAGGCTATAGTATAGAAGCACTCAGACAAGGTTCCTTGATGTCACTGCACTCACTTCATTACCCCATGTCCTCTAGTTTTGATGACAAAATTTGACAAAGCTATGGTGTGTGTGTGTGTGTGTGTACACAAGTGGAATGGACTGGCATAGGGAGGGGTGGACTGGTGAGGCTATAGTATAGAAGCACTCAGATAAGGTTCCTTGATGTCACTGCACTCACTTCATTACCCCATGTCCTCTAGTTTTGATGACTAAATTTGACAAAGCCATGGTGTGTGGGTGTGTGTACACAAGTGGAATGGACTGGCATAGGGAGGGGTGGACTGGTGAGGCTATAGTATAGAAGCACTCAGATAAGGTTCCTTGATGTCTCTGCACTCACAGCATTACCCCATGTCCTCTAGTTTTGATGACAATATTTGACAAAGCCGTGATGTGTGGGTGTGTGTACACAAGTGGAATGGACTGGCATAGGGAGGGGTGGACTGGTGAGGCTATAGTATAGAAGCACTCAGATAAGGTCACTTGATGTCACTGCACTCACAACATTACCCCATGTCCTCTAGTTTTGATGACAATATTTGACAAAGCCGTGATGTGTGGGTGTGTGTACACAAGTGGAATGGACTGGCATAGGGAGGGGTGGACTGGTGAGGCTATAGTATAGAAGCACTCAGATAAGGTCACTTGATGTCACTGCACTCACAACATTACCCCATGTCCTCTAGTTTTGATGGCAAAATTTGACAAAGCCATGGTGTGTGGGTGTGTGTACACAAGTGGAATGGACTGGCATAGGGAGGGGTGGACTGGTGAGGCTATAGTATAGAAGCACTCAGATAAGGTTCCTTGATGTCACTGCACTCACTTCATTACCCCATGTCCTCTAGTTTTGATGGCAAAATTTGACAAAGCCATGGTGTGTGGGTGTGTGTACACAAGTGGAATGGACTGGCATAGGGAGGGGTGGACTGGTGAGGCTATAGTATAGAAGCAATCAGATAAGGTAACTTGATGTCACTGCACTCACAGCATTACCCCATGTCCTCTAGTTTTGATGACAAAATTTGACAAAGCCATGGTGTGTGGGTGTGTACACAAGTGGAATGGACTGGCATAGGGAGGGGTGGACTGGTGAGGCTATAGTATAGAAGCACTCAGATAAGGTTCCTTTATGTCACTGCACTCACTTCATTACCCCATGTCCTCTAGTTTTGATGACAAAATTTGACAAAGCCATGGTATGTGGGTGTGTGTACACAGGTTGAATGGACTGGCTTAGGGAGGGGTGGACTGGTGAGGCTATAGTATAGAAACATTCAGATAATGTCAATTGATGTCTCTGCACTCACTATAGGTCACGATGCGATGCCGTTCATGTAATGTATTAAATATGCATGCATTGGGTAAGCGTGTGACACAAATTTCAATGAATGCGCGCGCCGTTGCAGGTGTTAATGAAGTTAATTGTTTAGGAATGTTAGGCTGTGGAATGTGGGGCCAACTTCTAATCGGTTCCGATTTAAACCTGATAGCGGTCATACATTAGTCCATCGTGCGATCGTACCCCGTCGCATACATGCAGGGCGTGTCAAGCTGCGTTAATAACAAACCAGTGCGCTTCCATAAGAGAACACGTCCGATCAGATATTCCACGAGGAGGGCGATTCATTTCGGAACTACATGATGGTGGTGCCTCACGGTCAATTGGGGGTGAGTACTAACTCGCACGTACACGAGAGACCACACTAACGTAAAGTACTACATGTACTGTGTTAGCGGGTATAGCTACGTACGACCTGCATGTACTCATTCAAAACAATGCTTTCAAGAGCATGTAACTGGGGTAATGCCTATCATCATCTTATAATCGTGTGTGTGTGTGTGTGTGTGTGTGTGTGTGTGTGTGTATTGTGTGTAGTATGTTGTGTGTTGATGTGTCTACATGATCCTTTTGAAATCAACTACTACAGTAGTTATGGTACCATTTTCTAAGCTAATCATTCCTTCCAAATAACTCCAGGCAATAATTCAACTGTCAACATTTAGTGGAGAATGTTCAGTGTAATCTTTAGAAGACTTTAGTTCAGCAATTCAGTACTGTTTCTAGTGTCCTTACCTTCATGCATTCAGATTCTTTATTCTCTCTGTCTTAATCCAGACACTAAACTGTTCGCATTCTGTTCTATCTCTAACTCCAATCTTTAGAGTTTTATAAGTTCCAAACCCTTATTTGTTCATCACAAGTAAATGTAGGGTGACTTTATCACTGTATGCGCATGTGTCTGTGTAGAGATATTGTGTGTGCATGTGTATCGTGTGTATGACTTCATCAGTAAACAGTGCAAGAGTGCTTCTATTAGAATATAATTGACGAATGCAAGTACTGTTTCTTGTAAACGTTTCAGCCATGCCTTTACTTCTTCCCTCTAACCCTGGACACTAAGATGTCAGCATTCAGTGAAGAGCATTAAGTCTTTGTGCACAAGTAGTTGCTAACTTTTTGGCCTCATATTATGTGTAAAGTAGTTAGAGCTATTTGCTCTTCTGTGCTATGCAGAGATTGACTGTACATTTGCGCACATGTGTGAACATGTGTGTAAAGGATTGTGTGAGCTTCTTTCAAATTCAACAGTCCAGTGAGTGTCTTGTTGCCTTGCCTTCATTGCCTGTATTGTTTCCCAATAGCCACCAGACGTTCAGACACTCTGTGTGTTTGTAGTTTGTGTTTGTGTGTGTTTGTATGTGTGTGTGTTATAGTGAGAAGTGTCTTTGTGAATGTGTGTGTTTGTGTGTGTGTTAGCTTGTGTATGTGTGTGTGTTTGTGTGTGTGTGTTTGTGTGTGTGTTTGTGTGTGTTTGTGTGTGTGTATGTGCGAGTGTGTGTGTGTGTGTGTGTGTGTGTGTGTGTGTGTGTGTGTGTGTGTGTGTGTGTAGGATTGTGTGTGGTTCATTTCAATTTAACAGTCTAGTGACTGTTTCTTGTTGCCTTGGCTTCATTGCCTTCAGAACTTTTAATACTTCCCAATAACCACCAGACACTAAAATGTCAGCATTCAGTGATGAATATCAGTCCAATCTTTGAAGGTGTTAGTACAAAACACTTGTTTGTCGTTTCGCTCACTGGGTTTCAATATTGCCATATGACTGTCTACTCTTATGTCTGGGTGAGTAGGATTGTGTATGTATGTGTTGTAATGAGAAGTGTTTTGTGTGTTTGTGTGTATGTATAGGCTTGTATGTGATTGTGTGATTGTGTGTGTGTTAGCTTGTGTGTGTGTGTGTGTGTGTTAGCTTGTGTGTGTGTGTTTGTGTGTGTGTGTGTTTGTGTGTGTGAGCTTGCGTGATTGTGCGTGTGTGTGCGTGTGTGTGTGCGTGTGTGTGTGCATGTGTGTGTGCATGTGTGTATGCGTGTGTGTTAGCTTGTGTGTGATTGTGTGAGTATGTGTTAGCTTGTGTGTGATTGTGTGTGTGTGAGTATGTGTGTGTGAGCTTGTGTGCGATTGTGCGTGTGTGAGTGTGTGTTAGCTTGTGTGTCATTGTGTGTGTGTGTTTGTGTGTGTGTGAGCTTGTGTGTGTGTTTGTGTGTGTGAGCTTGTGTGCATTTGTGTGTGTGTTTGTGTGTGTGAGCTTATGTGTGTTTGTGTGTGTGTTTGTGTGTGTAAATAATTTTATCTAATTGTCCATGTGGATAGAGTTTTGATACCTAATCCAATATTGCTTCAACCCCTTCAACTACTCAATGGTCACAAAGGAAGTAGAGACACACAGAGATGCTCACAATGCAGAGGTTAACACAACAAAACACATGGTCACACACACTCCAACACACACACACAAACACACACACACACACACACACACACACACACACACACACACACACACACACACACACACCAACACCATGGACACATCACACAAATTACATCAGTGTCATGCATAGGCCTACTGTAAGCCAACCTTATATTATAGAAAGTTGGTTGTGGGAAATCCAATGTGTGGAATACCTTTGAAAGCAAAGCACCTAACCTATGGCAAATTCAACCACTGTTAGCAATGTTTTAGGTAGTTACACTGTATGGGGTGTTCAAAGAGATATGGAGTTGGCTGTCCAGTTTAGCACATAAGGCAAACATGAATTTATGCATGAAAGGATCACTTTGCAAAAGTCTATTTCCATTGGTCAAAATCATCTAATTAATATTCTAGCCAATAGAGTTGCAAGGATTACCAACCAATGGAATTGCAGATGTGCAGAACTATAAAAGTATAAAATGACAAGCTCAATAAGTCACAATTGCCGAGTTTGAAATGTGTCCAGCAAGGCTTACGAATGCGCAGAAGGTGTCAATTGTGCAGTTGCATCTTAAAAATGGCGGTCATGTAAGTGAAACAGTACGGCAATTCAAGGTGCTGTATCCAACTAACAGGACCCTAGTACCATCAACAGCACTAAAAGTCATTGCAAAGCTTTTAGAACATGGATCTGTTGAAAACAGATGGAAGGGAAACTGTGGGAGGAAGAAAACTGTACGCACTGCTGCAAACATTGCCACCATTGGAAATACAATGGCAGCAACCCCCACTACCTCTATTAGACGACTCCAGGCACAAAACCCTGGAGTGACAAAGTCAGGCATCCAACGAATGTTAAAGAAGGACTTAGGGATGCAAGGATACAGAGCTTCACTGGTGCAAGAGCTGAAGGAGGATGATCCTGCACTTAGGATCGAGTGGGCAGAGCTTTGGTTAGGTAAGACAAAACCCTAGTTTTCCTGACCAGGTACTATGGACAGACGAGGCAATATTTCCCTTAAATGGGCATGTCAATAGACGTAATGCCATCACATGGGCCATGACCAATCCCCATATCTCAATGGACAAGCCCTACCAGAAGAAGGGCATTATGGTGTGGGCCAGTCTCTTCAAGGACCAATTAATTGGACCATACTTCTTTACCAGGGGAACTGTCACAGGAGAGAAATATCTCTACATGCTGAAAGAAATTGTGTGGCCAATCGAGGTTTTATTTGAAGACGATGTTCCTCACATGCACTATCAGCAAGATGGTGCATCAGCACAGGGGTGAGAGATTGGCTGAATGAAACTTTTGGCACTAAGTGGATTGGACGAGGGGGGTCCATTAGAATGGCCAGCACGCAGCCCTGACCTGACACCAATGGACTTTTGGCTCTGGGGTTATCTCAAGGAAAAGGTCTATGCACACAACCCAAAGACTGTTGACCAACTGCAGGTTGTTATAAGAAATGAGTGCACTGGACCCAGCAATGATTCAGCGTGCTCCGTCATCAGTAACTACAAGGTACCAGAGACTCATCGACAATTATGGACTACAACTTAACATAGAATAATTTCCTTATGTGTGTACATGTATGCAATATGGTTAATACGTAACTGCATTCTATGCTAATGTACACTAACATACAGAGACAAGAAAGGCGTGTTTAATTGAAAGAATAAAGAGGCCTAAGTTATGCAATAGCATATGCACATCTAACAGCATATGCACATCTAACAGGATTTGCACACTGTACATGTCACTGATTCCACAGTAGCACAAGTCTGATGCCTACAAACCACATAGTTGGGTGCTGAATGAAATTACACACATCTACATAAGCAGATCACCCATTAACATGTAACTCAATGGATGCAAGTACGGCATGCATGTTAACTCAAAAACAAATCGAATGCAGTGAAGGAAAAGATTAACAAGGATTTCATACTACCACTTTCAAAGATTTGGTATTCAACAGTGAGTGTTTATCTTTATATGCTGACATGGTAGTGACTGCTGGTTTGGGAAGTATCAAAAGATCTGAAGGCAATGAAGACAGGACAACAAGAAAAAGGCACTGGACTGCTAAACAGAAAGAAATCACACACACAATCACACAAGCTAACACACACACATCACACACACAAGCTAACACACTCACAACACAAGCTCACACACACACAAACACACACACAATCACACACAAGCTAACACACACACACACACCATCACACACAAACACACAACACTTCTCATTACAACACACACATACACAATCCTACTCACCCAGACATAAGAGTAGACAGTTATATGGCAATATTGAAACCCAGTGAGCGAAATGACAAAGGTTTTGTACTAACACCTTCAAAGATTGGACTGATGTTCGTTACAGAATGCTGACATTTAGTGTCTGGTGGTTATTGGGAAGTATTAAGAGATCTGAAGGCAATGAAGGCAAGGCAACAAGAAACAGTCACTGGACTGTTGAATTGAAATAAACCACACACAATCCTACACACACACACACACACACACACACACACACACACACACAAACACACACATACACAAACTACAAACTCACACACAGTGTCTGGATGTCTGGTGGTTATTGGGAAGCAATACAGGCAATGAAGGCAAGGCAACAAGACACTCACTGGACTGTTGAATTTGAAAGAAGCTCACATGATCCTTTACACACATGTTCACACATGTGCGCAAATGTACAGTCAATCTCTGCATAGCACAGAAGAGCAAATAGCTCTAACTACTTTTCACATAATATGAGGCAAAAAAAGTTAGCAACTACTTGTGCACAAAGACTTAATGCTCTTCACTGAATGCTGACATCTTAGTGTCCAGGGTTAGAGGGAAGAAGTAAAGGCATGGCTGAAACGCTTACAAAGTGTTTACTGCTAAGGTATAACTGCATGACTATTGTATTGCAAGTCCATGTCAATGCTTATATATTTATCATTTAGCACCAGCCTGCTCGTATTACTGACATCCAATTCAAAAGGCCAAAGCTTCATGTTGCGCCTCAACCTGCCAATGATACCAGCCTAATATTGGCCACCAATTCAAAATGGCGGCAGCCATTCTTGCAAGACCAGAAAATGTTCTTCAAAGGGTTGAAGGCAATAATGCCGAAATCCGCTATTTTAACCCAACTACAACCATTAGTGTCTGCTCCTCTCCCTTTAACACCGGCTGTTAAGAAGCTACCATGCAGACATAATCATGAACTTGCATCAACCAAGATACAGTACAATCAGCAAGGATGAGCTAGAGATAGAGTGTGATCGCATTTTCAGAGAGGGTCTAAAGATAACACAAGGAGAAGCAGACTACTTAGAAAAGTGTACAAAGCTGCAGACGCAATCTGTATAATGGTTTTCACATTGAAAGGGTCGGATTACAGCATCCAAATTCAGTACTGTATGCCATACAAGTACTTGTTGAAGGGATGTTCAAAGAACAGAATTCTGGTAGGAGGGGAATTCCTGCTCTTGATTGGGGGTTGGAGAAAGAACCTTGTGCCCGTGTACAGGCAGGAAATGAAGAAGACTCATGTGAATTTCAAGATAGAACAAACTGGCCTATTTGTGAATAGCTTCACCAGATGAACTTGTATCATGCACCTGCTGTGGTAAGGGTGTGATAGAGATTAAATGTCCATACAGCATACGTGACAGTGATCCTGCAGCTGCAGTTGACACAGCCAACTTCTATTTAGAACACAGTGAAGGAGGTATAAAGCTTTCAACAACACATGCATATTATTACCAAATACAGGGTCAGCTGGCTATTTGTGACAGACCATATTGTGATGTTGTATGCTGGACTACTTGTGGCATGCATCTTGAAAGGATCAGAAGAGATCCGATGGTGTGGGATGAAATACAGCCCAAGCTAGACCTTTTCTACGTGAAGGTGATACTCCCTCAGATCTTGTGTCCGAATTCTACAAGCATAGTTGATGAGACCAGCTGCAGCTCTTGAAGAGCTGTACTGCATTTACCGCAATGTGGAAGAGGGACTTATGATTGGATGTGACAACAAAGATTGTCCTTATGAGTGGTTTCATGTTGGTTGTGTTGGTCTAGATTGCATTCCGCAAGGTGAATGGTACTGTGCAGATTGTGTCAATCAAATCTTATCAAGTTATACAAGCCAAATGCAGAAAAAATTGCAATGCATGCAGGTGCAACCTATGTTACGCAAAATAAAATTCATAATTTGAAGCCAGGCAGGCTTTTTCCCATTTGGCCTCGCGGCTGTCCTTTGGCATAGGACACCAGAAGTCAAAGCTCTTGGTAGACATCTATAGGAGGCTAAACGTAACCCTGGTGAGGTGCAATGCCAGAGCTCTCCTAAGCAGAGCATGCAATTTGTTTTAGTTACTCTATATATGTATAAAGTGTATTAGTCATAAGAATAACAATGTAGCCTGATATACATTGTTTACTCCTGTATGTAATAATAATATGTATAGTTTAGTAGTTTTAAGGTATATGTATTCATGCATTCTTGTATTCTCTGCTGTATTATTTGTTTTGTGTATTCCCTGTAATGTTGTTATGCCAATATTATTAAATAATATTGAAATTAATAATATTGGAATAACTGACATGTTATTCAGGTACAATACTTGCTGGTAAATTGGTCAATGCACTACAAATGATCAACATTTTGTCAATGGTAGATCTATGAGTATCACCATCATTTTTCACTAGACATATTGGTAAAGTTCCTTTCAATAATCCTAATGCGAACTTGATGAGCCCGATAGCTGCTTGGACCTTTCAACTTCTTCTTGGGGATAGCTGCTTCTTCCCCTGTGTAAAAGCAGGTATTTCCGATTTTGCCCCATGCAAAATGACATCTTCATCAATAGTGAAGCCACGATCAGCAAGAACTGTGTGCCCTGGTTCTAATAAATCCAAAATTCCTGATTCCTGTGTTAGAACCGTATCAGAAACACGACCACTCCAACAATCTGACAGAAATGAAATTGTACCACAAGGAGTAATGGCAATTAAGAATTTAACTGTATTGTGCTTTTTATAGTTCGAATATGTCTGTGCTCTGGCACGAAAACATGACGGGGTTTCAATAAAAATTTCAGAGCAATCAATTATGCATCTGCATCTGGGGTAGTTGTTTAACACCCGTTCCATGAGAAACGGGTGCACATTTGTTGGGAACAGCAAAAGGGAAAACTAATCGGTCATGCATGTATCTCAAAAGCAATTGTATATTTTGATACTATATCCACTGGTGTGATGTACGCTGAAATTTGTTTTTAAATGCAATTAATAACGGCTATGCTGTATTCGGGCACGCCCAATCGACTCCTTCGTTTCGCGGTATTTTAAGGGATTTTTTCCAGGCAGTTTTCATGCACAAATTTAGCCTAAATGTCTTTCTTAATACTATAAGTGTAGTTCTGAAAAATGATCAAAATAATATATTGATGGCAACTTTTAGTTGCTAAAAGTTTTAGATTTATTCATATCACTTTTGCGGTTGACTTTGGTGGGAGGATCCAATATGGCGGACAGTTCGCAGTGTTGTACTCATAAAAAGGCTGCATGTGGAAGATGCAATTCTGGAATTTGCAGTGCCTGTTGTAAGTGTCCTAAACTTTTAGGGCGTCCACGGAAGCATGGTGTGGTGGATTTTAAACAGCCTGAACGCCGCAATGAGTATAGAGCTTCTTGACCTACATGTTTAGACGAGATGGTACCCGAAGAAGGGATTTCAGCTCTGCCAACTGATCACATTGCTTCAAAATCTGAACGTTTACAAACTCATAGTGCCAGCTCGTATTGTCTCGTATATGGGTCGTGCCATTTCGTATTTATGTTACAGCCCTGTACATGTAGGTTACCTTAGTTGATTAGTTAACACCCATCTCATGCTCAATTAATTGCTCTCTCACTCTCTCCAAGGGCAACGCCTCCACCTATAAATGCTTTAAAAAATTAATAGAATGTGTGCTTTTTGTCAGCGAGCAGTTAGTGACCTACTCGAATATATGATACAAGGATAGATGATACGCAATGGTGCCACCTAATCCTGTTACTCCTCACAAGATATTTGGTAGAATCTGGCTTGATCCCGCCCTCTGAGAGGGCGAGGGAGGTATCTACATGTAATCACACCAATATAAGTCAAACTTGTGCGCGTGTACGACTTATTGTAATGGACACGCATGCGTCAGACAGGCGACCATCAATGGGCATACATGTATCTCACTGCATGCGTCAGACAGGCGACCATCAATGGGCATACATGTATCTCACTGCATGCGTCAGACAGGCGACCATCAATGGGCATACATGTATCTCACTGCATGCGTCAGACAGGCGACCACCAATGGGCATACATGTATCTCACTGCATGCGTCAGACAGGCGACCACCAATGGGCATACATGTATCTCACTGCATGCGTCAGACAGGCGACCATCAATGGGCATACATGTATCTCACTGCATGCGTCAGACAGGCGACCATCAATGGGCATACATGTATCTCACTGCATGCGTCAGACAGGCGACCATCAATGGGCGTACATGTATCTCACTGCATGCGTCAGACAGGCGACCATCAATGGGCGTACATGTATCTCACTGCATGCGTCAGACAGGCGACCACCAATGGGCGTACATGTATCTCACTGCATGCGTCAGACAGGCGACCACCAATGGGCATACATGTATCTCACTGCATGCGTCAGACAGGCGACCACCAATGGGCATACATGTATCTCACTGCATGCGTCAGACAGGCGACCATCAATGGGCGTACATGTATCTCACTGCATGCGTCAGACAGGCGACCATCAATGGGCATACATGTATCTCACTGCATGCGTCAGACAGGCGACCACCAATGGGCATACATGTATCTCACTGCATGCGTCAGACAGGCGACCACCAATGGGCATACATGTATCTCACTGCATGCGTCAGACAGGCGACCATCAATGGGCATACATGTATCTCACTGCATGCGTCAGACAGGCGACCATCAATGGGCATACATGTATCTCACTGCATGCGTCAGACAGGCGACCATCAATGGGCATACATGTATCTCACTGCATGCGTCAGACAGGCGACCATCAATGGGCATACATGTATCTCACTGCATGCGTCAGACAGGCGACCACCAATGGGCATACATGTATCTCACTGCATGCGTCAGACAGGCGACCATCAATGGGCGTACATGTATCTCACTGCATGCGTCAGACAGGCGACCATCAATGGGCATACATGTATCTCACTGCATGCGTCAGACAGGCGACCATCAATGGGCATACATGTATCTCACTGCATGCGTCAGACAGGCGACCACCAATGGGCATACATGTATCTCACTGCATGCGTCAGACAGGCGACCACCAATGGGCATACATGTATCTCACTGCATGCGTCAGACAGGCGACCATCAATGGGCATACATGTATCTCACTGCATGCGTCAGACAGGCGACCATCAATGGGCGTACATGTATCTCACTGCATGCGTCAGACAGGCGACCATCAATGGGCATACATGTATCTCACTGCATGCGTCAGACAGGCGACCATCAATGGGCATACATGTATCTCACTGCATGCGTCAGACAGGCGACCATCAATGGGCATACATGTATCTCACTGCATGCGTCAGACAGGCGACCATCAATGGGCGTACATGTATCTCACTGCATGCGTCAGACAGGCGACCATCAATGGGCATACATGTATCTCACTGCATGCGTCAGACAGGCGACCATCAATGGGCGTACATGTATCTCACTGCATGCGTCAGACAGGCGACCATCAATGGGCGTACATGTATCTCACTGCATGCGTCAGACAGGCGACCATCAATGGGCGTACATGTATCTCACTGCATTAACTACGTTTAACTAACATTAAAGCAAAAGCCTAGCCAGGTAAAAGAGATCAATTAAATAGTCCCATTTGGTACGTCTTGGGGGGGGGGGGGGCGCACCATTATGGTTCTGGCCTCCCCCTCTCCGCCCCCCCTGGTAAAAGACAGCCAGGACGCCACTGCGTGTTCCCCAAAGTATAGTTAGTACACCTGATCATCTGAGGCACTGTTTTAGACACCATGCCGGTTGCAATATTTTAATTTTGCAAGAACATTAAATTCGATGGTATGCATAGCTTCGGGCAAAGATTAGTTTTTCCCTATTTCGCTCAGCTACATGTGCTCCGGGATCATCATGCCCTCATACATTTTTCAACAATAGATTCTGCTAATTGATTTGTCGTACCCTTTTTTTTTACTTCAGTGCCCAAGCCGGCGTCATGCACAGGAACCACGATCTTTCATCTTTCTCATGCAAAGGCTCCAGCACGGCAGTGTTGCTGCAGTATTAGGACGACAGAGATGCATCACTGCAACATTGTATGTCTATTTTAAACAAGTAATTAATATACACAGCAATGTGTATTTGAATTTGAATTAAACGTCACCTGCGAGTGATGATGTAACGTGTCATCGCGGCTAGACTACAATTGAGAAGATTTTTCTAATGAGTTATAACGCAACACCGACATAAGTGACACAACTGCATCAGTATTGCATGCATCTAAAGTGCAAACCATAAATCACGAGGCATTATTTAACCACAGAATGCTACAATCATGATTATAAATCCACATTGCATGCCTTTGGGATCTAATTTGACTCTGCCTGCCATTGGCTGGCAGAATGCATCTTTCTTGGCACTTCCAACTAATGTGGCCATTGGAAAAGACAAGATTGTGTGTAACTGAGTGCATGGGTGTTTAAGATATATGTATCACATTTCTAGCTGTATCTATTACACCACATATGTATATTTAAAGAAATGGGTAAAATGTCTCAATGTCTAGATAAGATGAGGCTGTTTACTTATTAGTTTTTGGCTGCTTTGTTATCAAGTCATAAAATTGCAGCTGCCCTCTAGTCATGTGATGCACATCATTGCTGGTTTTGAATTATTATTTCTGTTGTTCCCAATGTGTTTATTAAAATGGTTTACCATTGCATGCCCGGACCAAGTGAAGCCTCTATAGCAAGACCTTGCATTAGGGTGTGTAACCTCCCCTGCATAACGAAAATTGATTTTTCTGAATACTTTTAAAACACTAATCGATTTTCAGGTTTCTGTGGATCTGAAAATTGATTTTTCCACATAGTTTAAAAAACAAAATCGATTTTTCCGAATAGGTTTTGCCAAATTTCCTGCCGAATACCTAGGTTATTCCGGTTATGGTGCTTGTGGAGTGCACACTGAGAAGATAATTTATGTCTGCACAGAAATCCACATGGTCTTGCACCCAAACTAGAGCTATGCATGTCAGTTGAAGACACAGAGACACAAAGGTCTACAGTAGCATGTGTTTGCCAAATAGAGTTTAATATCTTTACTGTGCACTTGTACATATCAATAGTAATGTAAACCTAACCATCCAACACTAACCACTGAGACCAGATATCACACGTGTACACTCCACTTACAATCATCCAACAATACTCCGGGACTACTCCACTCACGTTCTCGCTAAATGCTCTCTAATTCCTACACATACTCAAACAGAACGCGCATACTTACTTGAAGTGGGTGAGAAGTCTGTCATTCTATTTCACTCGCTAGCGCAATACTCAGATATGTTCACTTCGTATCGCTGTACAATAAAACAATGCAACACTAGTACTGGTACATAAATTTATTGCTACTACATATAAACACAACTCGTGGCATATCCTAAGGAACTTTTACTTACTTGAAGACGACGATAAAAGCATTGACGCTGTATATTTAGTATCCCCAATTGATGCACATTAAATATTTTGTATTATATTACTATCTATTTACTCAATACCTATCCGATCTCGTCCCCCGGCCCCATTGCATGTATGTATAAATTCTGACTTGTTATTGTGTCGTCATAAGTGATATTATATAAAAAGAAATTAAATTCTTCCAGTATACATATGCTGCTATGCATGAGCAATCTATAAAATAGAGTAGAGAGGTGCTCCATCAAGTCCACTCCTCCACTTCACTCGTGAGCCCCTTAGACACAAACTGGTTGCCCTTATGATAGCAAAGGCCAGTCGGGCCCTAACATATCCACATGTTTGAGAATAGGGCTTTTCTCATTTGTGAGCCAGGTTGGCTGCCATTCTCTTTAGGAAATGTTGTCGATGCTGACGACGAATACCTAAGTACCTCCAAATGGAGAAACATTTTTCGAATAGATAAAATTCACTAATCGATTTTTCCGAGTAATGCTAAGTTGCTATTCGAACGGATACTGTAGGTTTTTGCGAATATCCGAATAACCCTGATAACCGGTTACACACCCTACCCTGCATCCGGTCAACAAAGTGTGTCAAGAGGAGTAGAGCTGTATCATGGAACTTCGAAGGGTGTCTTGTACCTATTGACATGCACCTCTATAAAGCCAGAGATAATCAGCTCACTGCTGTGTAGACATTTGCCAGTGTCTCTTGCATGGACCTCAGGTGGTAATATACTATACCTACTACGCGGCAAATAAAGCATTAAGTTCAAATGTAAGTTGAACCCTTTCACCTTCTTTTGTACCAACTAACCTTCAAGTTGGTGTTAATCCAGTGTTGTAGCTGTGGGCACATCTCAAGAGTTAGTTTCACTATTAGACATTGAGTACTACAACAATCTAACCATTGGAAGGAATACTTTATGGTTGCAAGTAGTATCTAAAGTGCTCATCACTGGGAGAAGGGGAGGGGGGGGGGGTAGTTGGATGACATCATCAGTGGACCTGATAATGTCAATGATCTAGAATGCCATTGTGTTCCCATTGCAATTAACAACAAACACCAATATTAATAACACCAATATTAATAACACTAATATTAATAACACCAATATTAATAATATAATTTAAAGTCAGACTGCACACCAAAGAGTAAATGTACTGCTTAAAGGAAAACAAAACAAACTAAACCGTTATGTTCCACTATTCATTAATTGACAAGGCCAAGAAACGACAGCACTTTCATTGCCCTACTTGAAGATGTTTGGTCTGAAGAATCGGACAACAGTCCTTGCTTATCGTCCTCTGTGGCCTTCTCTAATTTTCGGTAACAGACATAATGCTGGAACATAAAGAGGACATCGAACAAGACAGAAAAAAGCCCCAGTCCAAACTTAGTGGGGTCGCCAAAGGTTGAACTCCAGTCATCTGAAGAGCAAGACACATGTACCATGGAAGATGAGGCACAGACTTGTATCACTTCAGACTGTTACTGTGCACCACAAATGCAACACGTCACTCCAACAGAGTTGCACGCTTTACTCACACACTCTCATGCACACAGATTGCAAGAATTTTGAGAGCAGCAAGGCACAACAGCACACTGCACATACATTCTCAAGTGTACCCACAGTTCTGTATCAAGGCCCCACAGTTCTGTATCAAGGCCCCACACGCAATGTATCATGTCAGTCACACACAACAGCACAGGCAACGTACCATAGTTGTAGGACAGGAGGAACATCTGCAGAATGCTAAGAGAGCCTCCGATAAAGTCCAGCAGAACATTCCCAATGCTCCAGCCTTCCGTACTTTTACGCTTAAAGTTAAGGTATGCCTGGAAGTGGTGACAGAGAAATAGAATCCACACATTACCTAGTGACCACAGCAGCTTTTACTCCACACCCGATACCAATAGAATAGTGCTCCCTGCCCTGTAGTGCTCCCTGCCCTCTCACTGGTGCTCCCTGCCCCTCATTGGTGCTCCCTGCCCTGTAGTGCTCCCTGCCCTCTCAATGGTGCTCCCTGCCCTCTCATTGGTGCTCCCTGCCCTCTCACTGGTGCTCCCTGCCCTCTCATTGGTGCTCCCTGCCCTCTCACTGGGTGCTCCCTGCCCTGTAGTGCTCCCTGCCCTGTAGTGCTCCCTGCCCTCTCAATGGTGCTCCCTGCCCTCTCACTGGTGCTCCCTGCCCTCTCATTGGTGCTCCCTGCCCTCTCATTGGTGCTCCCTGCCCTCTCACTGGTGCTCCCTGCCTCTCAATGGTGCTCCCTGCCCTCTCATTGGTGCTCCCTGCCCTCTCATTGGTGCTCCCTGCCCTCTCATTGGTGCTCCCTGCCCTCTCATTGGTGCTCCCTGCCTCTCACTGGTGCTCCTGCCCTCTCAATGTGCTCCCTGCCCTCTCACTGGTGCTCCCTGCCCTCTCATTGGTGCTCCCTGCCCTCCAATGTGCTCCCTGCCCTCTCAATGGTGCTCCCTGCCCTCTCATTGGTGCTCCCTGCCCTCTCATTGGTGCTCCCTGCCCTCTCAATGGTGCTCCCCCTGCCCTCTCATGGTGCTCCCTGCCCTCTCACTGGTGCTCCCTGCCCTCTCAATGGTGCTCCCTGCCCCTCAATGGTGCTCCCTGCCTCTCATTGGTGCTCCCTGCCCTCTCATTGGTGCTCCCTGCCCTCTCAGTGCTCCCTGCCCTCTCACTGGTGCTCCCTGCCCTTCATTGGTGCTCCCTTGCCCTCTCATGTGCTCCCTGCCCTCTCACTGGTGCTCCCTGCCCTCTCATTGGTGCTCCCTGCCCTCTCATGGTGCTCCCTGCCCTCTCATTGGTGCTCCCTGCCCTCCATTGGTGCTCCCTGCCCTCTCAATGGTGCTCCCTGCCCTCTCATTGGTGCTCCCTGCCCTCTCAATGGTGCTCCCTGCCCTCTCATGGTGCTCCCTGCCTCTCACTTGCTCCCTCCCTCATTGGTGCTACCCTGCCCTCTCGTATTGCTCCCTGCCCTCTCATGGTGCTCCCTGCCCTACCCCTGCCCTCTCATTGGTGCTCCCTCCCTCTGATTGCTCCCTCTCTCAATGGTGCTCCCTGCCCTCTCATTGGTGCTCCCTTGCCCTCTCAATGGTGCTCCCTGCCCTCTCATTGGTGCTCCTGCCCTCTCATGGTGCTCCCGGCCCTCCCGCCCTCTCATGGTGCTCCCTGCCCTCTCATTGGTGCTCCCCCTGCCCTCTCAATGGTGCTCCCTGCCCTCTCATTGGTCCCTGCCCTCTCAATGGTGCTCCCCTGCCTCTCAATGGTGCTCCCTGCCCTCTCAATGGTGCTCCCTGCCCTCTCATTGGTGCTCCCTGCCCTCTCATTGGTGCTCCCTGCCCTCTCATTGGTGCTCCCTGCCCTCTCATTGTGCTCCCTGCCCTCTCAATGGTGCTCCCTGCTCTCTCATTGGTGCTCCCTGCCCTCTCAATGGTGTAGTTTCCCTCACCTGGGGAATGTATTTGACGAGGGTCACTGCTAGCTTGACATAGGAGAGGAAATACAAGAACTCAAGCCACTGCAGCTTCTTCCCAACAGCCACAAAGAGGGAGATGAAGATGAAGAGCCACATGGCCACGAGGATTATAATGACCACGATGGAAACCTTCTGCTTGTCACGCTGTAAACAGATGACAGGTGAATAATTGACCAATGGGATCAAACGATTCAATAATAAATATATTAAAAAGAATGACATCATGCTCTAAAGAGGCTTAGCAATCTAGTTAATGTGAAAATTAAAATCACTGAATTTCCCTTCCAAGCTACTTGCAATAAGGTAGGACCATCAAGATACCCCCAACGAGTAGATCCTCATAAGAAATAGGTCTCACAAGAAATAGGCTCCACCATGCAATGGGCCCACAAGAAATAGGCTCCACCCTGCAATGGGCCCACAAGAAATAGGCTCCACCATACAATGGGCCCACAAGAAATAGGCTCCACCATGCAATGGGCCCACAAGAAATAGGCTCCACCCTGCAATGGGCCCACAAGAAATAGGCTCCACCATACAATGGGCCCACAAGAAATAGGCTCCCCCATGCAATGGGCCCACAAGAAATAGGCTCCACCATGCAATGGGCCCACAAGAAATAGGCTCCACCATGCAATGGGCCCACAAGAAATAGGCTCCACCATGCAATGGGCCCACAAGAAATAGGCTCCACCATGCAATGGGCCCACAAGAAATAGGCTCCACCATGCAATGGGCCCACAAGAAATAGGCTCCACCATGCAATGGGCCCACAAGAAATAGGCTCCACCATGCAATGGGCCCACAAGAAATAGGCTCCACCATGCAATGGGCCCACAAGAAATAGGCTCCACCATGCAATGGGCCCACAAGAAATAGGCTCCACCATGCCATGCAATGGGCCCACAAGAAATAGGCTCCACCATGCAATGGGCCCACAAGAAATAGGCTCCACCATGCAATGGGCCCACAAGAAATAGGCTCCACCATGCAATGGGCCCACAAGAAATAGGCTCCACCATGCAATGGGCCCACAAGAAATAGGCTCCACCATGCAATGGGCCCACAAGAAATAGGCTCCACCATGCAATGGGCCCAGATATGCCACATGCAATGGGCCCACAAGAATAGGCTCCACCATGCAATGGGCCCACAAGAAATAGGCTCCACCATGCAATGGGCCCACAAGAAATAGGCTCCACCATGCAATGGGCCCACAAGAAATAGGCTCCACCATGCAATGGGCCCACAGCTCCACCATGCAATGGGCCCACAAGAAATAGTCCCTGAAATTATAACCTAGCAACCCACTATAACCTAGCAACCCACTAGTGGTCAGCCATACAATGTACCTGGAACACCAGGCACTGTCCAATCACCACAAGAGTGGCAAAAACAGCATGGAGAGAGAAGGCCACGTCATTGGCCTGTACCGGAATCACTCCACCTGGGTGCTTGTCCAGATACTGAGTCTGCATGAATGGAAGGACACGTCAGGGAACACAAAACCATCCTGTTGCCACACACACACACACACACACACACACACACACACACACACACACACACACACACACACACACACACACACACACACACACACGCACGCACACACACACATGCGCACATATACAACACATGTATACACACATACACACAGATGTACACACTACATACACAGAGTCGCCAGCTGGCCTATTGATGATGTCACCCCACCACCCAACAACGATGGCTTTTCCTGATCTTTCCACTAGACAGGAGAGGTCACCTTTCATCAGGAGAGGTCACCTTTCATTAGGAGAGGTCACCTTTCATTATGAGAGGTCACTCCACCAAGAGAGGTCACCTTTCATTAGGAGAGGTCACCCTCATCAGGAGAGGTCACCCTTTCTGAGGTCAACAGGGCATGTCTCTGATGTCAACATGAAGGGTCACCAAGGGACAGGCTGAGGGTCTCCAATGTCAACATGAAGGGTCACCAAGGGACAGGCTGAGGGTCTCCAATGTCAACATGAAGGGTCAACAAGGGACAGGCAGAGGGACAGGCTTAGGGTCTTCAGGAGATCTAGTTCTCTAGTTGCACACCTGGTGACTTGATCCCTGCGACTGTGTCTTCCCCCACGCCGATCGTCACTTTGCTGGGATACTTCTATTTCCCATTTAGAGTACACCACGAGCCAAGGTGCGACCGATGCAGGTCCAATTACATGTTGCCATCTGCCAGTTTCTTAGCGCCCGTTCTCACTTACACGTACATGAATGTACAGTACCACATATGAACACATTAATTCATTAGGAACAAAGGGTTAAAGATGACCTAGGAACAAAGGGTTAAAGATGACCTGTCCATGTTCAAAATAAGGCTACAACTGACCACACTGTCGCCAAATTTTGCTTTAAAGATAATCTTGCATAGACGTAAATTGTTTTATTGCAGCAATTAAATGTTCATTGCACCAACCCTTCAACCTTTACTCGAGTGATTAAATGTTCATTGCACCAATGGGAGCAAGTTACATAACCCCTCCAATGTGTGCGATATTGCAAAGTTTCAATGGTCATCACAAAAATGCTTGTAAACTACTATGAGTAAAAACCATGAGTCTTGAACCCAAACCATGGGTCTTTTAGGAGGAACCCAAATAATGAAAATTGGAGGAAAATATGTCCAATTTTTCAGTGTCTTGAGAATTGGAATGATCTTTATGCACTTAGTGCCTGCATCATTGTAGGCATTGAGAATGGATACAATGACTAAGTTGTAATATTCATTACAATTGTGCATTAACTGATGTAATAGATATACACACTCACAAACACACACAAACACATGCACACACATGTACACAAACACACACACAAACACACACACAAACACACACACGCACGCACGCACACACACACACACACACACACACACACACACACACACACACACACACACACAAACCTGAATAACAGGAGACCAAAAGAGTGCACAATTGAAGACAGAATAAGCAGTGAAGCCAGTGATATTAAGAGCTATTAAGTCAAAGCTGAGTCCCACCACACTGCGCCGATAGAAGTTCAGGATGATCTGCAACAAGAGAAGATGGCAGCCAGAAAAGTGAGCAGTATAGCAAGCATCTGCTCTGCCAGGCTAGAAGGTGACCATTATGCAGTCTCACATGTCACAATATGGCAATTAGATAAATATGATAGGATTCTCAACACCAGATTGGGCAAAATGCATGTTGTGTAATTATGTACTTTTAGGTGCACTTCATGGTGTTTAGTTATTAATGCACACATGCACATAAACACACACACACACACACACACACACACACACACACACACACACGCACGCACACATGCACACACACAGGCACGCACACATGCACACACACAGGCACACATGCAAACACACAGGCACACACACATGCACACACACACACACGCACACACACACGCACACACACACACACACACGCACGCACGCACGCACACACACACACACACACACACACACACACACACACACACACACACACACACACACACACACACACACCAGTACCTGTGGATAGAACGAGATGGACCACGCAGCAAAGTACATCCACCCAATGACAGCCGTAATGATGACAAGGGCATTGGAGTGGACCACATCAACTTCAGCAATCACCTTGTCCAGGCTTATGAGGGAACAGAGGACACGCATGGACACATGAGGGAACAGAGGACATGCATGGACACATGTGGGAACAGAGGACACGCATGGACACATGAGGGAACAGAGGATATGCATGGACACATGAGGGAACAGAGGACACGCATGGACACATGAGGGAACAGAGGACATGCATGGACACATGAGGGAACAGAGGACACGCATGGACATGAGGGAACAGAGGACACGCATGGACATGAGGGAACAGAGGACATGCATGGACACATGAGGGAACAGAGGACACGCATGGACACATGAGGGAACAGAGGACACGCATGGACACATGAGGGAACAGAGGACACGCATGGAGAGGGAACAGAGGACACGCATGGACACATGAGGGAACAGAGGACACGCATGGACGGAGGACATGCATGGACACACGAGGGGCTAGAGGACATGCATCCATAGGCCACCACATCTGAACGACCTTTATGCACGACGTGCAACAACATGTGAATGATTCACACAAACAACAACATCCACATAAGCAGTGTGCACACAAACAACAACATCCACATAAGTAGTACGCATAGATAAGAGTACAATGTTACTTGACGCATGGCTCACCTTGTGTACCCACCTGACTATCACCACGCTGACCCACCTGACCTTCACCCTGTGTACCCACCTGACTATCACCCTCTGGACCAACCTGACTATCAGTGCCTCTTCCGTATCTGAACTGTAATCGAATCGTATCATTGTCTTGCCGGCAGCCAGTGTGTGAATATCAACACTTCCGTCCGATGTTCCATAGGTAATTTCCAGCTAAAACACACACACACATGATGGTACTATATGAATGCTACACACTTGAGAAGACAATATAATTATATGCATGCACCAAACACACAAATGTACACAACACATGCACACACAAATGCACATAAATACACACATATGCACATAAACATACACACACATGCACACACACACACCTCACACACACGTTGTATATGCACACACACACACACGCACACACACACACACACACACACACGCACACACACACGCACACACACACACGCGCACACACACACAACTCACATACACACACATACACACGCACACATACACACGCACACATACACACGCACACACACACACACACACACATGTACACATGCACACACACACATACACACACATGCACACACACACATACACACACGCACACATACACACACACAAACACACACACACACCTCTGAAGGGACTTCAATGATATTGCTATCTGTTCTGATGGTGAGAGAGAGTGTCTCATTACGAAACACTGGCCTGAAATACAAATGAAGCAGTCACATACCAGTAGCTGTTGAAAGTTATGTGAAGATACGTGCGTATGCTCGTGCATGTGTGAGTTGTATGTTGTATATTAGTGCACTCAGTATGCGTGCATATATGTGCGTGTGCATGTGTGTGTGCGTGTAAGAGTGTGTGTATATTAGATGCATAAAGCACACGCATCTAGCAGCATACAGTGACATCAGATTCCAGCACAACAGCTTAGTACTTAAGGCTACACCATAAGACAGCTGGACGGTATGTTGAAAACACACTCTCACCCCCCAAAATAAGCGCCGTGCGTACGCGATATTTTCACAGTTTGGTGCAAAGACAAAGGTCAACCAGCTTACTGAACACTGAAGAGTAAACTGGTATTCTGACCGACCTCCACAGTACCTACCGACTGTAAGCACAGGCGGTAGAGTCCCTCTGAGTACGAGTGGGGGAGAGGGGGGCGGGGGGCAAAGAAACGGACAATGATCTCCTAAGGTAACTGATTAAGGCGTGTAACCTTGCCTTCAGGATTTGCATAGCTGCAGCTTCGGACACCAGCCACAAGTAACGTTAACAAAAGACCACTCAATTTCATTTTTGCATAATTAGTTACACAGTTCTAATAATAGCGCATCATATTAGCAAACGCGTATGGCTTTGACTGCCTTTGCCAGACAGATTTCTGTAGCTGGAGTTAAGGTTTCCGCTTCATCTCCAGCCCTTTCGCCCGTCCGCACAAATGGAAGCGTAAGTACAGAGTGATCCAGCTAAGTGTAACTACCGCGCACGCTCTCCTCTTTGACAGCCATTGATAATCCGATGGAATTCGAGAACCGCCAGAAGACTTGAGAGGTCAGTAAATAATGTGAAGAGGCCATACACGTGTAAACACGTGCGCGTGCACACACACACACGCACACACACACGCACACACACACACACACACGCACACCCACCCACCCACTCGTTTACGGTAGACTTGGGATAGGTCCTGATGGTAAGCCGCTTCCTATGGGCAACTCCAAGAAGATCTTCCCTCGAATGTACAAAGCGTTGGTTGTTAACCAAGACGGTTCCACGTACACAACACGACACAGGCAAGAGCACACCTCATTTGCCTGGTCTGTTAATAAACCCCACTAACTGCAGGGAGCCGTACAAGATCCTCACTCTCCCACTCGACCTATCCAAGCTGACAGAGGAGCAGAAGGCAGCGAGGGCACGCCAGAAGCTACAGGTGCAGGCAAGAGTATACGTGGAGGACAAACTGGACGAAGAAGAGGACAATTGGGACCAATCAGGATACAGAGACCTGATCAGAAAGAAATGACAGCAGTATGTAGGGCGTAATCGTCATAGTATGTGTTTTTCCCATTCACCACTTATAAATGAAATGCATACAAACAGAGTGTAGGACATATGATAATGGGGAAACGGTCCCTTCTGGAATGGGCACCCGTCCGTCTTTTCTTTAGTGTGGTAGTAGTCAATCCTTAGGTCCCTCTATAACACCAAGTTGTATCAACAGGGCCCTCTCCATCGCGAGATAGTCTTCGTACATCTACATGCAGTGCGTACGTACAAAATGTGAACACTCACACATATGTGAGGCAGGGAGGTACCTTCTTGGCATTTGCTTCTGAAGAGACCAGTGCGTCTTTGGACTAGAGAGAAAGTGGGATGATTAGAACATGGGACATTTGTTTGGCCGTGGTTGTCATGGATACCCACGAAGGGAGGAACATACCTCCTCCTTGACTGCATTCTGAGTGGCACTGTCCTTGTCTCGTTTTGCTCTGGCACGTAACTCAGCCCTCTCTGTAACAAACTCCAGCTTCTTGACCTCGCGATCGAAGAAAGCCTCCATGTGCACTATCTTTGAGGGTAGGGAGGGGGCACTTAGCAATATGGTACAACGAGCTGTCAACCCCTTCATCTTCACCAGCTCACCAACGACAACCCCCAACATCACCAGTCCATCCCTCCATCCCTCCCAACATCACCAGCCCATCCCTCCATCCCTCCCAACATCACCAGCCCATCCCTCCATCCCTCCCAACATCACCAGCCCATCCCTCCATCACTCCCAACATCACCAGCCCATCCCTCCCAACATCACAAGCCCATCCCTCCCAACATCACCAGCCCATCCCTCCCAACATCACCAGCCCATCCCTCCCAACATCACAAGCCCATCCCTCCCAACATCACCAGCCCATCCCTCCCAACATCACCAGCCCATCCCTCCATCCCTCCCAACATCACCAGCCCATCCCTCCCAACATCACCAGCCCATCCCTCCCAACATCACCAGCCCATCCCTCCCAACATCACCAGCCCATCCCTCCCAACATCACAAGCCCATCCCTCCATCCCTCACAACATCACCAGCCCATCCCTCCATCCATTCCCTCTAAATACTGGTTTCTGCTCTTCCCTCTGCCTTACCTCCTTGCTGGAGGGATTGCAGAGGCTCCATGGCAGTTGGAATATATGCAAGGTCCCACCTGCATCTCCCAGTGCCAACATGGCCTGCTGACCTGTGATGATAGGGGAAGGGAATTTATAAGGATTTGCACACGCACTACAGGGGTGAGGGTGAAGGGAGGGGTTAGGGTGAAGGGAGGGGGTAGGGTGAAGGGAGGGGGGTAGGGTGAAGGGAGGGGGTAGGGTGAAGGGTGAAGGGAGGGGGTAGGGTGAAGGGAGGGGGTAGGGTGAAGGGAGGGGGTAGGGTGAAGGGAGGGAAGGGAGGGTTAGGGTGAAGGGAGGGGGTAGGGTGAAGGGAGGGATGAGGGTGAAGGGAGGGGGGTAGGGTGAAGGGAGGGGGTAGGGTGAAGGGAGGGGGTAGGGTGAAGGGAGGGGGGAGGGTGAAGGGAGGAAAGGGTGAGGTGAACCTTACTGGACAGTGAATATGGAGCAATCGATGTGATTGAAACGGAGCAAATGTTCTGGGTCAAGAAAGGTTCGTGAGACCTGCCAAGGGGTGCCCAGTCCAACACATCACTGGCATTTCATTCCCTTACTTGTCAAGCAGATCCCATACGTCCAGCGTTCCATTCTCCTTTGCAATGAAAAATACACCTGCTCAACACACACACACACACACACACACACACACACACACACACACACACACACACACACACACACACACACACACACAACAGGGTTGCAGTTTGTTCATGTATGCATGCATGTAGTGTGTAGATATAAAGCAGACGATTGGTCGATTACTCAGCAGCCCTATAAGAGATCCCACCTGGCCTTGTGGTGGACCAAGTTCCTGCCGTCAGAACGATGGAAAAGTTGTAGGATTTCACCAATGCATTGCTCTAGATAGTGGAGAGCAAAGTTAACCCTTCTCGGGAGGGGGTGTGGCTTGTGGTACCCACATAGACACCCTCCTTCCATATTGCAAAGTTCCAGCCTCCAACAGACAGGATGATGTCCCTGAAGAAAGGTGACCTTTCCACACAGCACACAGCACCACAATGGGCTCTGGAGTAGAACTCAGGCTTTGGTGCTGTGTGCATATATGTGTGGGGTGTATGTGTATGTGGTTTATGTGTGTGTATGTAGGTGTATGTGTGTGGTGTATGTGGTGTATGTGTGTGGTGTATGTGTGTGTGGGGTGTTGTGTATGTGTGTGTGTATGTGTGTGGGTTGGCGTATGTGTGTGTGGTGTATGTGTATGTGGTGTGTGTGGGGGGTGGTGTAGTGTGTGGGTGTGTGTATGTGGGTTGGTGATCGTAATGGTGATCATCAGAGGAGGAATCTTCTCCATCATCACTCACATATCAGCTTCCCACTCTCGGAGTCCTTTGTGGGAACCCAGTCACCACACACAATCTCACCATCCTGCGGACACAAGGAAATTTAATATAGGGCGCTATATGGCATCGAAGGCGCCCTTTTATGCGGCTCAAAGATCATAAAAAGCTCGGGATAAGAGACGGGTGTTTTTTGACTCTGGATTCGGAATGTGGGTGAAAAGTTGACCTAGTTTCAGTGCCTTTGGCGCGTGTACCCTAAACCCTAAGGGCCTTTGGCCCACCCTAGTCTTAAACCTTAGTTATGTAGCTATCATAGCTAAGTTTAGGGAAAGCATGCAGTCATGGGGGGGGGGGGGGGGGGGGGGGGGGAGAGAGAGCATATAATTCACAAGGCCATATATATTTATTTTGTTGGTCTGGGGACATATCCATTGTGAGGGACATGGAGAGGGGGAGGGCGACACATCTCAGGGGGGGCATGATAGGGAGACACACCTCAGTTCCAATGTAATACTTGGTTGATGCACCTTCAACGAGCTTTCCTTCAGGGGCCTCAGTGATGGTGGTCTCCTGTGTCTTGGCTAGGCCAGAGCAGCACTTGAATTACGAGGGCCCAATATTCAAAACTAGTGTATCTAAATTCTTAATCACAAGGACGTCAAATATGTGTGAGGATATTCTCCTCCCTTTCCATTCCTCCTCCACCTTCCACTACCTCTGACTTGTTGCTTATCCTTGATGCTGAGTCTGGACACTGAAAATGAGCCAGGGTTATCGGGACGTGGGAGCTGGACCTGGAGAGAGAGAGGGGGGGGGGGGGGGGGGAGAGAGGGAGAGAGGGGAGAGAGGAGAGAGAGAGAGAGAGAGAGAGAGAGAGAGAGAGAGAGAGGCAGTATTTAGTAGTTATCAGGACTTCACCATGGTGTGCACCTTCAGGAATGGTTTCCACTGGAGGTCCAGGTAGCCATAGGGGTTATCCGTGTCAACAGCGAGTTTGCCGGCATTCGTGATGCGTCGCTGCTGGGAGGGAGGTCTTGTGTCCCAGAACATGATGGTGCTGGATGGGGAGGAGGACATGATAATGCTGGATGGGGAGGAGGACATGATGGTGCTGGGTGGGGAGGAGGACATGATGGTGCTGGGTGGGGAGGAGGACATGATAATGCTGGATGGGGAGGAGGACATGATGGTGCTGGATGGGGAGGAGGACATGATGGTACTCTGCCTGAGATCACCCGCCCCACATCCCTCCAGCCTACCCATCAATGATGGTCCACATCCCTCCAGCCTACCCATCAATGATGGTTCAACATCCCTCCAGCCTACCCATCAATGATGGCCCACATCCCTCCAGCCTACCCATCAATGATGGCCCACATCCCTCCAGCCTACCCATCAATGATGGCCCACATCCCTCCAGCCTACCCATCAATGCTGCCTGAGATCAGCTGGTTGCACTGGGCTCGAGAATTGTCCAGGACACTGGCAGTCTTGGTACAGACCTGTTGGTTATGGTACATTGGGAGAGACAGGGGATGAGGGTTGATGGACTGGGCACTACCTCTATGTGGTCTGGGACCCAGAGGAGGTCCGCCACAGCCATCTTGTGTCCCTGCTCAATAGAGGAGAGGGCACAGTGACGAACGATGGGCGCATGGTCCAGTTTGGGCTCCATGTTAAAGATGGCCTGGTATGCATACATGATGATGTGTGTATGGTGTGTGATGTGTACATGTGTATGGTGTGTGTATGTGTGTGATGTGTACATGTGTATGGTGTGTGATGTGTGTGTGCATGTGTGTGTGCATGTGTGTGTGCATGTGTATATGCATGTGTGTGTGCATGTGTGTGTGCATGTGTGTATGTGTGTATGTGTACATGTGTATGGTTGTGATGTGTGTGTGCATGTGTGTGTGCATGTGTGTATGCATGTGTGTGTGCATGTGTGTATGTGTGAATGTGTGTATGTGTGTGTGCATGTGTGCATGTGTGTATGTGTGTATGTGTGCATGTGATGTGTTAGTCACCACGGTTACAGTAGCAGGTTCACCAGATGTGAAGGTGTTGTTCTCTCAAGAAGTCCCTCCTGTCCTTTGTTTATCTGTATCTTGTCTTGATGCTCTTCTATGTCCCACAAGACAACCTGAAGAGGGAAGAGATGAGGAAGATGTGTGAGGGTGAGGGAGAAGAGGGGAGATGTGTGAGGGAGAAGAGGGGAGATGTGTGAGGGTGAGGGAGAAGATGGCCGTACTCTCCATCATACCTGTCCATTGGCACATCCTCCAATTATCTGGTTGGGGTTTGATGGGTTGAACTTGAAGCATAGCACATCATCGGGAGCTTCCAAGAAGAGCTGATGGCAGAGCGTATGTGTGGAAGAGCATTGGGTGACAATAGCATGAAACAGGCATAGCAACACCACAATGGAACACATATAGCATGGGAGTATTCTCCACACACACACACACACACACACACACACACACACACACACACACACACACACACACACACACACACCTACAGTACTATAAAGTGAAAGGTAGGATGGGGAAGAGGAGAAGAGTTAAGTAGCCATTCCAATCTAATAGGGCACAGGTACCAATATGGCTTATACCTGAGGATGTATTGGATCAGCAAAGCTCCAGAGCAGGATTAGATGCAAGGAGACATTGGTCTTTGCGTACAGCTCCACACTTTCGTCAAAAGAATGTCTGTGGCCACATGATACTGCTATGATCCCTGTATGAGTAGGAAGAGGGTGGAGGGAGGGGAATGAAAGGTGGAGGAGGTCACATTTAGGTGCATGAGGGAGGTCAATAATAGATTGATGGGAGTAGCCAACCTTTGCTTGTGGGATGCCAGTCGATGTAGGTGATCATCTTGTTCTCACAGAACTGCCAGTCTGTGAATGACTGGTACTCCTGTGAAGTGGGAGGGTTATGGGAGGGAGGGAGGGGTACGGGAGGGAGGGAGGGGTACGGGAGGGAGGGAGGGTACGGGAGGGAGGGAGGGTACGGGAGGGAGGGAGGGGTACGGGAGGGAGGGAGGGGTACGGGAGGGAGGGAGGGGTAGGGAGGGAGGGAGGGGCGGGAGGGAGGGAGGGGTAAGGGAGGGAGGGGAGGGGTACGGGAGGGAGGGAGGGGTACGGGAGGGAGGGTAGGGGTACGGGAGGGAGGGAGGGGTACGGGAGGGAGGGAGGGTACGGGAGGGAGGGAGGGGTACGGGAGGGAGGGAGGGGGTAAGGGAGGAGGGAGGGTACGGGCGGAGGGAGGGGTACGGGAGGGAGGGAGGGGTACGGGAGGGAGGGAGGGGTACGGGAGGGAGGGAGGGTACGGGAGGGAGGGAGGGTACGGGAGGGAGGGAGGGGTACGGGAGGGAGGGTAGGGGTACTGGAGGGAGGGAGGGAGGGGTACGGGAGGGAGGGAGGGAGGGGTACGGGAGGGAGGGGTACGGGAGGGAGGGAGGGGGTACTGGAGGGAGGGAGGAGGGGTACGTGAGGGAGGGAGGGGTACGTGAGGGAGGGAGGGGTTACGTGAGGAGGGAGGGGTACGTGAGGGAGGGAGGGGTACGTGAGGGAGGAGGGGGTAGTGAGGGAGGGAGGGGTACGTGAGGGAGGGAGGGGTACGGGAGGGAGGGAGGGGTACGGGAGGGAGGGAGGGATACGGGAGGAGGGGTACGGAGGGAGGTGGTACGGGGGGGGGGGGGGGCACTCACATTAAGGCTGCTGTCCGACTTATTCCCTGAGATCCAGCTTGTGTCAGGTAAGTTCTTGTAATCATCAACAAACAGATTCATGATCTCATTCTGTTGCAAAGAAAGCTCTATCCTAAACACACACACACACACACACACACACATACACACACACACATACACACACACACACATACACACACACACACACACATACACACACACACACAGCCAAAGGGTAAACTCCATCTTCACATCAGCACCACCATACCTGGGACAGGCTTTCTTTAGGAATGCAGCCATCTCCTCCCCTTCCTGAAGTCTGGCCACCTCCTCCGCAGACAAGCTCTGTGGAGTATACTGTACCGCCATGTTACAGTGGCTCATCCTTAGGGGGTCCCAGGGGAGGGAGGGAAGGGGAGGGAAGGGGAGGGGAGTAAGGAGTCAGACAGAGAGACAAGACAAGTCGGAATTTACCCACCATTCTGGCTGACATTCGACACTTGTTGTTTCAATAAATGTCTACAATAAATAAAGATACATGTACATGTATATTTGTACGTGTACGCACGCACACAATATATACATATGCATACGTTGGTACATATCATACATACATGTAATGCCACACACACACACACACACACACACACACACAACACAAAACTACACACACCTCATACACGCACCACACAAACACACACACACACATTACCTGTACACCCATGTCCATCTCCATCCTTTTCACACTGAATGCTCCATCTTCATGCGACAAGATGTCCACGTGTCCCTCGACACGGTCCCCTGCATTACTGTCTGACAGTGTGCAAGGCTGACAGAACAATCGCCTCTTCTTGGACAATACGTAGTGAAACTGAAAACAGCAGATTGTTGAATAACAGTGAGCAGCTGCCCCGAGGTGATCATGTGACCCATGTTAAGTAAAAGGAGCAAGTGTCCTTGTGTGGGGTTGGCTCTCAGACACGTACCAGTGGCCTTGATTGGTGTATGTGGCCATCCTCTATCTCTGCCTCTGAGCCATGAGACTGCCACTCCTTGGGCACAGGAGTTGTTGGTATTTGCTCGAGTGCCTCCTCCCCTTCCTCTTTCTTCTCCTGAGAGCTCTCTTCTGCTTTCACTGGAGGCTGTGGTTGACAAGATTTGTGTTGTGTTCGTCGCCATACATATATTTGCAATTGCGACTGACATTTAAAACCAACGCCTTAGCTTCTTCTGTGACGCAGACGTAGAAATTCTCTCCATACATGAAGTCATAATCGTATACCAACAGTACCTCTTCGCCTGGGTAGTCCTAGATATGCATGAGGCGTCGATGTATCTCAGTTACGCACTAAATGGGTTGAAGCTGGAGCGACTAACCGATATTTTCTGCTTTACGGGAGAAAAGTCGGATACAGCAGCTCTGTTCTTCAAGTCATCTAGAATCTTTGCTTTTGGAATTAGTTTGTGCCGATTTTCTTTTGTTAAATTAACATCTACAACGCATTCGAAGATCTGCTGGCTTGACGTTGAGAAGAATAAAGGGACAATGCCTTCGGGAACTGCAACTTTTCCCGATTCACCGTTCAGGTCAGGCATTTTGGGGGATTTACCGCCTTGAGGTTGTCATAGAAACGTTATTCAGCTTCATAAAATTTGGCACATGACAAAACATAAACAGCATCTACATGTACATATTCTATTTGTAGTTTCTACAACTTGGCTTTTACTGGCGAAGGCATTATTGCTTGCAGCTTCATGGCTGCAGCAGTGTTTCCAGCCAGCTTCAATTTCCCTGCAAAAAAGGCCTGTAGCAAAAATAGAACACGCTTAACAATGTACAACGCAGCAAATTCGAAACACACATACTTTCTGGGCATTTAGCTTTCCCGTTGCCAAATCAAAGAAGTCGTCGTCGCTCATGGTAATGGTAACATCTCCCTTGCCTGCGTACAATCCAATTACACAAGTAGCAAAACGGCCACACATAAAGTACCTGTCCCCTTCGCGAATGAACCATTGCCTTCTTTAAGGTCCACCAGATATTCGTTGACTACGCCATCGGAGCCGGTTATCTTCAAAAGGAAGCTTGCCTTGACCTTCTTGACCAACTCACTTCCCTCCTACGCACGCACGCATATTAAGTGAAGTGCAGAACATCACGGTAGGCCTGCCCACGTTTACCTTCTTCACTCTTTCCTCGATTAGCGAGAGAATGGCGTCGCTTTTAAGCTTTGCTCCTCCCGCTGTCGCAGCCATTGACAATCCAACCCTTCATTTTGTGCGCGATACATACAGTAGATAAGGAACACGACAACCAGGACCCCAAGCGCTGATTGATTCGCAACATTCGAAGTAAAGCACCTCCATTACTCACCCATTACTATTCCTTCGCTCAGTGCTCATTTTCCAAAAACACACCAAATAAATCCGCAAGCCACACCCACCTGCGCGCGCGCTCGGGAAACCCAAGCCTGTAGAGAGCCACGACCGCAGCTCCTCCGAGCCCGAGGTTGTGCTGCAAGGCGAGCTTCACGCCGGGTACCTGCCTCTTCTCCGCCAACCCCCTCAGCTGCCAGCAGAGCTCGGCGCACTGAGCGAGGCCCGTGGCGCCCAAAGGGTGACCTTTGGAGATGAGCCCGCCGCTCGGGTTCACAACGTACTTCCCCCCGTAGGTGTTGTCGCCGCGGTCTATCATCTCTCCAGCCTTACCTTCCGAAGCGAAGGTACAGCGCTAAGCGTCAGTTATCTATCGTTTCCTTCCCCCCCCCCCCCCCCCCCCCCGGCGAAATTAACGTACCCGGTGGACACAGGCCTAGTGCCTCGTAGGTGATCAGCTCGTTGGCAGAGAAGCAGTCATGAAGCTCAACCACCTGGACGTCCTGTGGCTTGTAGCCTGACTTTTTAAACACTTTATCAGCAGCAGCTTTTGAGACATCGTAACCGACCTAAGGGGCGGGGCAAATACATTAGTACACACTACATTGCAACATTCTGTTGTGTACATAACAGGTGTAATGTCATCACAAAACCCCTTTTCACCTATAGCATGACTTCCATCAAAGTGTGGAATATAAAACAGGGAGCAAAAAGAAACAAAGAAGGAAAAAAAAAAGAACAGTATGTCTCGGGTAAGAGGTATCCCCAAAGACACATTGGGCTATTCCATTATTTAATTATACACCCCTACAGATGACAATAAATGGTGTCCAGGGGGGTATAGGGAATATGTCACGGGGGGTGGTCATTTAAAATCCCTGTCCCGGGGGGTTAGAAGGCATAATAGAAGCTTGTCCAGGGGGGAGTCGAACAACATAGAAGATTGTCCAGGGGGGTGGGGCAAAACAGAAGCTCGTCCAGGGGGCATTTACAAGTCTGTCCCTGGGGGGTAGAGGTATAATACAAGCTTGTCCAGGGGTGCTTTTATAAATTGTCCCGGGGGTATACGTTTGCAATTATTGTCATCTGTAGGGGTGTACGGTTAAATAATGGAATAGCCCATTGATATGCACTTCAGCTTCTAGTAACCCTCATCACATATATGCTGTAGTGCCCAGATCTATGCAACTTGACACACAATGCGTGAAACATTAAGATCTTGCATGATAAATCGCTACCACTAACGCAAGCCTTGTAAGCAGCACCGTTGCTGTCAAAACTCGCGTCAGTGGCAGCGACTATCACACGAGACCTCCACATTTCGTGCGTTACATGCACATGCATGCCTGTGCGGTATGGTACATAATACACATCCAATTCAGCAGATGATACAGCTGTACCACTCTAACCATTTTCATGCAGCTTTTGTCGTTGAATGTACTGGGAAGATCAGTAGCCATCTCCATGGCAACAATCTCCACTGCCTGTCCCTCCAAGCCATGCCTCTTGACAAACTCTTCGCTGCACACAATAGCTGCACCACTTCCATCCGATGTTGGACTGTCGAGGGTGATGTGAGTGTGCGTGGAGGGTGAGTGTGGAGGATGAGTGTGTGGAGGATGAGTGTGAAGGTCACACACACAATCGGACATTAATGTCATCATGCAAGCGTGTGCAAGCACTTACCAACACTGCAGCATGGTCATTGGTTCATGGATCATCCTGGACTGCATTATCTGCTCCAAACTGTACTCATCTCTGAACTGAGAGTACCTGAACATAAGATTAACACTGTGAAACACACACACCACACACATACACACACACCACACATATACTCACACACACTCACACACATACACAGCATGCAGTATTCTGCAAGGCAATATGCTTGTGTTACAAAATGACATAGATTAATTTTCTCAGAGACGATCTTTTTATACCTTCATATCAGTATATATCCCACATGCATGTATACTGCATATGAGTGGTGTAAGCACATTGCATGCAGATGTCTGTATACTTGTTTGTGCAGTTGATGGTGTAAAGTCATGCAAAGCCCCTCATCGGTTAGCCAAACATGGGCGTGTGTACATACGGATTGTTCACAGAATGATGATGGTTCTTCCATGCAATCTTTGCAAAATGTTCTGGTCGGGTCCCTGTGTGTTGACATGGTATCAGGGAAATTAATGCAACAACACTAATGATACCAATCTGTATGTTGCGGAGTGTGTGTGTGTGTGTGTGTGTGTGTGTGTGTGTGGTGTGGTGTGTTTGTGGAGTGTGTGTGTGGTGTTTGGTGTGTGTTTGTGGTGTGTGTGTGTGTGGTTGTGGTGTGGTGTGTGTATGTGGTTTGTGTGTGGTGTGGTGTGTGTGTGCGTGCTATGGTGTGTGTGTGTGCGTGCTATGGTGTGTGTGTGTTTGTGGTGTGTGGAGTGTGTGGTGTTGAGTGTCTGTCTGTGGTGTGGAGTGTGTGCTTGTGTGTGGAGTGTGTGTGCTTGGTGTTTGGAGTGTGTGTGCATGTGTGGTGGTATGGAGTGTGTGTGTGTGGAGGGGGTGTGTGGCGTGTGCGTGGAGTGTGTTGTGTGTGTGTGTGGTGTGGTGTGTTCGTTGCTGTGGGGTGTGTGGATTTGGTATGTGTGTAGTGGTGTGTGTGTTCTTGCTGTGTGTGTGTGTGGTGGGTGTGGTGTGTGTGTGGTGGTGTGTGTGTCCAGAGTGTGTGCTGTGGTGTGTGTGTGTGTGTGAGTGTTTGTGGTGTGTGAGCTGTGGTGTGTGTGTGTGTATGCGTGTGGTGTGTGTGCTTGTGTATGCATGATGTGGTGTGTGTCTATACACATATGGTGCACCTTGTGTGCAGGGACTGCCATCATCATGACTCACCGTATTTCTCCATGTGCTCCTTTCCAGCACTGGCAAACATCTGAGGAGTGATGGGTGAGGCGGCTATGCCATACTTCTCTGCCATTACAGTCACATGCTTCTCCACTGGGTTAGCTCTGTCAGAGTACTACGAAGCAGAAGATAGAGAGAAGGAAGGAGGGGGAAGAGGAAGGAGAGGAGGAAGGGGAGGGGAGGAGGAAGAAGGGGAGGGGAAAGAATGGGAGGGGGAAGGAGGGAAGGGAAGGAAGGAGGAGAGGAGGAAGAAGGGGATGGGAAAAGAATAGGAGGAGGGGGAGGAGGAGGAGGAGGGGGAGGGAGAAGGAGGAGGAGGAGGGGGAGGGAGAAGGAGGAGGAGAAGGGGAGGGAAAAGGAGGAGAAGGAGGGGGAGGGAGAAGGAGGAGGAGGGGGAAGGAGGGGAGAAGGGGATGGGGAAAGAAGGAAGGGGAGAGGGAAGAGAGGAGGGGAAGGAGGGGAGAGAGGAGGAAGGGGGAGGAGGGAAGGAGAAATAGGGGAGGGGTGGAGGGGAGGGGGAAGGAGGGGAAATTAGTGGAGGGAGGGGAAGAAGTAGGTAGAAGGTTGAGTGAACCATATCATTTTAATTATGGGCTTAGTCTCCCTTACCGATGCCTTCAGAGAACCCTTGGCCATCTTCTCAAACCCCAGAGCCAGCACACAGTGCGCTTGTACCTCCCTCCACCATCTGCTTGGCTAGGAGAAGTGCAGTGGACCCAGTCGAGCAGTTGTTGTTCACCTGAGAGGAGGTGAGATAGGTGGAAAGAGAAGGGTGTGCCCATTATAAGTAACAACTATACCACTCACTACACACAGCCCCGCTCTTTGTAATCATTTGTTCGTTGTTGTTGTTGCTCTGTAACGAACAGAGGACAGGACTTACATTAAACACTGGGATCCCAGTCAATCCCAGCTCGTAAACAGCTCTCTGACCGCACGTGGAGTCACCTAGGCGGCATGTCTTTGGTTAGCAGCGGAGGCGCATTGGGAGCACTCAACGGAAATGACCACACTCACCGTACACATAGCCCACGACGGCCTGCTCCACAGAAGAGTACGGGATTCCGGCGTCCTTCAGGGCTTTCGTAGCTACGAAAAGAAGCACGAGGGAAAATGCTGCGATTAAAACTTACAAAGAGATATAATTCATATTTATAATGCACACACGTACCAGCTTCCTTGGCCATATCCGGATAGTCAAAGTCTTCCTTGCTGCCGGGTTTTTCGAACTACGAGCACACATGCGCGTAAGTTTGGCATTCTTGTATGACCCACAAATCTTACCTTTGTCATTCCCACGCCAACAACATACACTTTCCTCGCAGCCATCTCTATTGTGTAGTAGCCTGCGTACGCACGTGAGCGAAATCCAGCTACAGCCACGCCCACAGATTCATAACCATCATGCCCTTTGCAAGCACGTGATGAAATGCTGGCGAGGGGATCCACACTTAGCTCGGCGTTCCCGGCCCATCTGCTCCTGCCAGTGTATGCAGAACTGGCGGTGTCCTATTTGTATAGAATTCTGAGTGATGGATTTTTCACTAAATTTTGAAACTGATCCCATGCCATAACGATATGGCACTTGCTCCGCTCTCTTCCGTTAGCGCACGAAGTACGAAGTCCTTACAGTACAAGCTTAAATACTTATCAGCACATCTGTCAACTGTGAAATTACATCTGATGTGTGCAAAAGAAAAGTGAAAAGCTCACACCGGCAGTTTCCAAACGAAACAGAATTTCAGAGTTACATAAAATTAAATTTATACCAAGTTTGCAATAGACAAAGATCAACGTCACATAAATACTTTCAAGATGCGGCACTTGGCCCATCCCAGGCGGTATTGTCACTGCCAATTTTGCACTTCAAAGCAAGGTGTCTGAGAGAGTCCAGAGCACAGAGCACATCTGGACTTCTGCAATTTTCATAAGTGAAATATGGTCCACACTAGAGACAAAGCACAGTGCGTTGTTTGTTGCGTTATATTGCGTTGTGTTGTAGATCTCTTTAGAAGGCGTGGAAGCAAACACAGCTATGTTCCTAAAGATCGTACTATTAAATTTATTCAACCTCAGGCCGGGATTGTGCATGTGATTTACATGTCTGATAGAAAGTACATATCTTGCATGTATTCAGTGTACAGCACACGCGTACATGAACATTAAAATGAATGATGGAATAGAAAGACTTGGTAAAATAAGAACAACATGTGCACACGGTAGTAGAAGTTTGACACGGATACGTTGACTTCGTAATAATCAGGATGTAACATGTGTGCTGTTAATAAGTAACATGTGTGCTGTAATAACCACTATGTAACATGTGTGCTGTAATTAATAACCAGTATGGAACATGTGTGCTGTAATTAATAACCAGTATGTAACGTGTGCTGTAATTAATACCCAATATGTAACATGTGTGATGTAATAACCAGTATGTAACATGTGTGCTGTAATTAATTAACATGTGTGCTGTAATTAATTAACATGTGTGCTGTAATTATGTAACGTGTTAATGACTTATTTTGTTTCAACATATGGAGAAAGGAGCTGTCACCAAAGTTGTAAAAGTTTTGTTTCTGTGATTTCATCTCATGATTTCTGTTGTGCACATTTAAAAAGACAAAATATGATATTTTTGTTCAGAATTATCCATGATCTGTTTTTCTAACCGCATATTCAAGAATAAGGATCATTAATTATGTACAGCAAAACCTATACTTGATAATTACTAACTAGTCCAAGATGATACTTCACTTGCGGCAATGGAATCTTGTTGCTCAGTATCCCTCTGTCATTAGATAAAAATACCCCCTTTATAGTGAAAGTCTTGATTTCTGGCGGCAAAATAGCACTTTCTGTAGACAAGTACATAAATGCTGATCTAAAGTATTCCACCAGCTATAAATCTTGATTACTGTTGGATATTTCACTTACGGCAACAGATTCTGGTCCATTGTACACCAGTGTGTTTTACTGCGGTGAAAACATTTTTTAAACCTGTCAGTTCCTGGAGGATTTATATTATAATGGTCATTGGTGCTCATGATTCCATGATTACTATTAAAACATGGCGGTCAATGCCATATATGGCGTTACTCCCTCGCTCGTTCCCCGGCCCCATTTGGAAATTAATAAGAATCACGTTATCGTTAATTGCATAATTTGACGCAAATAACAATAACGGCTCAATTTATAATTTCCGCAAGATATTTATAACTAAGACAAAACACCTAAAGTCACGTTATATACTATACTATAGTACGTATTAAACTCTGTATGTACCGATTACGCTTGCGTTTATGCATGTATGCCTATAAGAAGGCTAGTACTTGCAAACTATCCGACTTTCAATCCACCATTATTGTATGTGCGTGCGTGTGGCACACAAATACACACGCATACACTTACACACGCATATACATACACTCACATGTAGACAAACGCACGCTTTCAATCCGCCCTTTGCGACACGCACATACACATGCACACGCGCATACATACACACACGCAACCCACACATTGACAAGGCTTTTGGAGAAGGGCGTTCGCATATATGGGAAGGCATGGTATTATGTATGAGGCCAAGCCTGGCAATAATGGGGATACATCGGGGCACACTGACTGGCGTATACATGTGTTGGGCATACAATTAGGAGAGGGGTAGGGAGACAAAGTTGTAGGCATGCAGCTACATGTATTTGAACCTGCGGCAGCAGGTTCAATATAGGATTGATTGAGGATTGATGAATATCATTAAAAACTTCACTCGCGTCTGGAGGAACAACGGAGAAAACGGATCGCTTATCTCTTTGTCGCGATGGAACGAGAACTCAAAGATCTACAGTTCTACGTTTGTTTCGTGTCATAAAACGTAGAAACAAACGAATTCCTTTTTCTCGTGCCCAGTCCCAAAATAATTCTTCTTCCTTAGGAAGGTATAATACGAGCTACAAACGGTTTTGAAGAACGGCAATAGCACCAATATCTTCGGAATTCACCTGCACGGTGCCCCTTAAGGTCATATAGACACCTAGAAAGAAACTACAGCGAGAAGTACCTCATGCGGTAGCAAGTTCTATATAGGAATTGGCATGAAGTTATTGCAGAAGTTAATTTGGTTTATTATTGTTTAATGAAGTTATTTATACAGCTTATTTATACGACCTATCGCAGTTAAGGAGAAAGGACTACTGTACACAACAGTTGGGTCACCATGACATGTGAAGGGAATGGTTTTGTGCAGATCCCTTACACGCGTGCTGTACACATGCATGCACATCTTCCTATAGCTTTTTAATGCTAGTGCAATACAACATGCCATGACATACCTTAGGGTGGTAGTGTAGTTCGGTGACCCCTGCGGTACCGCTTCCTCTCGGCAGCACGTTTAGCCAATCGGACAGCGGGGTCATTCCAATACCGATTCCTTTCAGATGCCTTAATGGCAGCTGAATTGTCCTCGTATTTCTGCCTTTTAGCAGCGCGGTTCTCCTCGAGATCCTCTTGATATCGCTGCCTGTTAGCAGCACGGTTCTCCTCGAGGTCCTCTTGATATCGCTGCCTTTTAGCAGATTGCTTAGATTCAATATCTGCGTTGTAGCTGTCGCGTACAGAGGCCTTCTTCTTTTCGGGATCGGCCTTGTTTCAGCACAATGGCATCTTTGTGAGGGTCATGAGTTATGCAGACCAACCCGTGAATAGATTAAATTGGACCAATAGAATTTTAGCACATCTGGCAACACACACACACACACACACACACACACACACACACACACACACACACACACACACACACACACACACACACACACACACACACACACACACACACACACACACACACACACACACACGCACACACAACCACTCCCCCTTATCTGTGAGGTCATGAATATGTAGACCAATTGCTAAATCCTTGCACTTTGTTTCTATACTCTCTGTCAGATGCAGTGCTGCCCCCTACCGTCCGCCGCCAGCAGTAGCAGCGCTGCCCCACCGCCAGCAGCAGCAGCAGCAGCAGCAGAGCTACCCCCATCGTCAGCAGCAGCAGCAGAGCTGCCCCCCACTGCCAGCAGCAGAAGCAGAGCTGCCCCCATCGTCAGCAGCAGCAGCAGCAGAGCTGCCCCCATCGCCAGCAGCAGCAGCAGAGCTGCTCCCACCGCCAGCAGCAGCAGAAGCAGCAGTTGTAGCACTGCCCCCGCTGCTGCCAGCAGAAGCAGCAGGAGCACCGCTACCTGCACCAGCCCCACCACCGGCACCAGTATTGGCACCAGTGCCCCCACCACCACTTCACCTGCTGCCACCACCACCCGCATGGCTCTCATGGCCTGAACCAGGCTGCTGAGGTCAGAGACGAGGCTGGGGGAGAGGAAGTAGAACAAGGCAGGGGATCCGTACAGTACATTAAAAACTCATATAATTTCAATTATTAAATTTTTTAACCTCCCTTTCTTCGAAAATTAAAATGAATTTGTGACAGCATATAAAGACGCGCTACTACGACAGAGGAAAAAACTGATGAAACAAGTAAATAAGAACCTTCTCTAACGAGAAAGTTGTTGGTATATAGGATTGACCAATGGTGGTGTAAAAAGCACGGAAACAAGAGTGACAGAAATTTGACTGGAAAATTGAAATAGGCCTATATTTAGCACACTAATGTTGTAACAGTACATGCCTGAGTAATGGGCTAATTTCAATTTTCCAGTCAAATTTCTGTCACTCTTGTTTCCGTGCTTTTTACACCACCATTGGTCAATCCTATATACCAACAACTTTCTTGTTAGAGAATGTTTTTATTTACTTGTACATACATAGAGCCATGTGCATGTGTGTGTGGTAGAGATATGCAGATCTTATACTTGTAGGCTTTTCTAATAGTGACTGCATGCTGTGACCTTTTGCTGAGCTTGTTACATGTACACATATCATCCATCAGCTGCTTTCCAACCACAGAGGTTTTTAAGATTTTAATGCAATTATGAAATGTGGTACATACAGCCCTGTGGTCACTATGCAGGCTGTCTAGTGTTTGATTGGCAGTGTGAAAAAAAAGTGAGGTCAGTTGAATACAAAGTACAGGTGGTTAGTTAATCTCCTCCCCCTTGTCCTATAAGACAGGTGTCATCACTCGCCACAGTAATCTGTGTAACGTGTTTGTTGAGCTTTACCATCATGCCCACCTTGGAGTGAGGGTAGAGTCGGGCAGAGGTCTTACACCTGACCTAAACCATACCCGGCCAGCGGATGTACTTGTCCTCAATTGGGAGAGAGGGAAACATGCTGCCTTTGACATCACGGTGACCTTCCCCAAATCCCTTCAATCCTAATAGCAGCAAGCCTGTCTGAAGGGGCTGTAGCAGAGGAGGCTGAGACCAGAAAGCATAAAATCAATGACCCTAAGTGTTTGGAGCTGTATACAGCATACCCATACTATCTTTATATGTACATTTGTACATTTGCGAATGTATATGTATATACAGAGCACCAGCACCAATTAGCCAAGCTTGAAATCGGGGCAGCAACCTCTCCATAACACACACACACACACACACACACACACACACACACACACACACACACACACACACACACACACACACACACACACACACACACACACACACACACACACAGACGCAACAATATACTGCAGCCGGATTGAAGCTGGGTAGTAAACATGTGTGTAACCTTGGGTATGCTTTTTGTGCTGGTCATGTTTTAAAGTGTGCTACATGTAGTGTTGTGTGTGAGATATGGGGGTGTTGTCATGTACCATGGTATAAGAGAGGAGATTAGGCTGTCAAGAAGAGAAGGGAGGGGGAGGGGGTGCTGTTTGAGAGCCATAGTATTGGGTAGTGGCTGTGTTGGAAAATGGTGGAGTGCTCTACAGTACATCTAGGTACATGTAGACCTCCAGATTACATCAAGGGTCAGATTGGTGGCTTTGTACTACATAAACTTTGCCACAGGTGCTGACCTTACGAGATAAGGGTATAACTCAGTCGAGTCTAGCAGATAGATACGTATTCCAAAGGCAAGAAAGATCAACTTTATGATTTAAAAATATATCTCGCTTGAGCGCCTGAAAAAATGGTCGAGTTACTTCTTGTGATTAATTTGCGTGTCGAGACGCTATAAACAGAGATAATATATAATCTCTGCTATAAATCCAGCCGGGTGCGCTGTCAATTGAGCGCTCTATCTATAGCACAAAGTCAAAAGTGGTGTTCAAAACATGTATATGAAGTGTAGATGTACATCACCAAGAATTTCTGTCATGAAGGAGAGTCTGACTCACCTTTTTATTTGCTGTGCATGTGTTCAGGTGGAGTTCTTTTCTAGCCACAAATCATCAGGATGGGGATTCAGTCCTGCGTGCATGGAATCAGAATAAGAACAGCCATAGTTGATGCACAATAACTCCTATTCCAATGTTATTTAAGTCTTATTCCATGCAGCCAAGCTGTATACATTCGCAACTCGGTTGCTAGGTAGATGTACCGTTTTATGAACTAAGTGGCCTAATGATACAGCCGTGGCCGTGACGCATCGATCGGCATGTGCTGCGCCCTACGCCGCAGAAATGTTTTCATGTTTTCAATCATGTCCTCAAACCTCAAAATCCATACTCAAGGCATTCTGCTGTTTGTTCTGAACAGATTTTATAGACATTAGAACACAAATAAGTCACTGCACCATATTTTCAATGAGTCACATAACACCGGTCTGCACACGAGGAATTAAGTGTGCCAAGGTAATGAAGGAGCAGTATAAGGAAGGGGATGGATGTCACTGGTTGGTACCATACATTTCATACAAGGCTGTCATAATGGCTTGAATGCGCTTACAGCACAGCTCTCCTTGATTGCAAACGTCCACTACTGGCTTTGGATAGTCCACACCAATGATGCAGCCTGCTTCCTCCTGGATGTACTGAGGAGCCTTCCATGGCTGATGGATGTATTCAACAGGAAAAGCCTGAAGCTCTGGTACATAAGTCTTGATGTACTGGCCTTCCATGTCCATCTGTTTGCCTATCACACATGGGTTGTAGCTCTCTATCTGGTTGCAGAAGAACCCACTGCAAGAGCTCTGCATCCAACACAAAGAGGAGAGGGGTTGCTCAAAATCCAACATGAATTCCTGGAAGAACTCATTTCCCAACACCCAAGACAGCCACATGTAGCCTCGTGTTAAAAAGATGGCAATACTCTGACGGGCCAAGAAGTGTGCCCAACCTTCTTGACGGCACTGACGAATGATGGCATCAATCCAGGGAAAGCCAGTCTGACCTTGACGCCATGTTTCCAGATACTGATCATTGTCATCCCAGGGGAGCTGAATGCACAAGGGGTTGCCTTTCATCTGGTTAAAGTTTGGAGTGAAGTATCCCACATGAAATGCAAACTCCCGAAGCAAGAGGTTTTTGGTTAACTCCTCAAACAAAGCTTGGCCCTTTACAGATGTAAAGGCAAACTGCCTGAGTTGACTAAACAGCTGGCGCACAGAGAGACATCCAAACCGAATGTAGGGACTGAGTGAGTCCTTGTTCATCAGCCACTCAACAAGGTCATCTGATAGAGAGGTACGGTGGGCACAAAACTTGGAGAGTCTGCTCAGTGCTTCAGTCTCTCCCCCAACCCAGTGGTTGGTGTACAGCTTTTCACTGGGGGCAAATCCAACGTTCTGGAGGCTCGGTATCTCCCCTTCCGCAATGTTCATGCCTGAACCATCTGATGTCAAAAGTGATAGAGAATTTGGTTCTGGAATGGGCTCTTGTGGGCATCCCACTATTGGCAGAAGTCGGCGAAATTCCTTGTATGAGACAGGCACGCGGCCGTTGTTGCATGTAAGAATGTCGTGGGGATTGTACAGTGTGTGTGCAAAGAACGAAACACACTCTACCCTGTGCTCAGTCGCCATACGTTGGATGATCTCGTCATGTTGCTTCGACTCGTAGCTTACTTGAGAGGCTTGGAAAGTGAGTTTGCTCACGTTCCACCTAGAGAAGAGCTCGGGTAAAATAGCTGTAGGTTGTCCAACGAACACGTTGAGACGAGTCTGGTAGGGTCTCTTCTGGAGCTTATTGTCCAGGTCGTGGAGAGATTCGAGAAGAAACCGCCACACGTTGACGGAGGGTCCACTGTTATAACTCGCGTTGAACCACGGGTCTACGATAAAGATGGCTTTGAACGTCAGTCCGCTTGTGACTGCATAGTTAAAGGCAGGGTTGTCATGTAGACGAAGGGAGTCCACACGGAACCAATTTACTACGGTAGCTGGGTTTTCTTGTGGTTGCTGCTCCAGCACACGTTGAGGAATATAAGTCGAGGCCATGTCCAGAAAATGTCACGACCACTTAGTTTATAAATAGATTATTACGGTACATCTACCATCACCGTGGCGACCGACCTAGCAACCGAATTGTAAATGCCAATACGCTCTTTGAGCATATTTTATTCTTAGCTGTACCTAGAGGGTCTTGTGTATATGGTTGCCAACTAACACACCACCTAAGTATTTTTGCCTATGGATGTTAAAAGATTGGAGGGCTTCATCCAATCGCTTGACAAAGGGACCACATATCCAGAAATGGCCCATACATAGGCGGTCATCTTGCTTTTTATTTCAAATTGAATGTTAAACAAGTTTATAATGTACTATAAATCGGTCTGATTATGATATATGTACTTCGAAAAATTATTCCATTAACCATTCTTTAACTAAAATCAAGACAAAAAATTAATTTCTACCGCGCATAATTTATTCATATAAGTATGCCATTGCGTCATCTGCCAAAATTATTGGCAATTATTGTCTAATGGTGAATAAATGTGCATAATAAGTTAATTCAGCTGAAGATTAACAAGGCTGCTGGCGATGATCTGAGCCAATAACAAGCCAGGTAGCTAAGTGGAAACCTTTTCCCTAGCCTCCTCCCCCCAATTCCCATAGGTCTAGACTGCCAGCTAGAGGGACCCTAGCTCACTGCTAATGCATTATGGTGAAGCTATTATATTTATTGTATACAAGACGTCGTCATGGACACTTTTGACCTATATAGTGGGTTGTTTTCACTTGAAGTTTATTGTAAACAGTGTTCGTTTAGCCTGCAGCTCGATGAATGAAGCGCGTAGACTAGGCACGTGCACTGATACGCTTACACGCAGGGATAAAAATGATTCGTTAGCACTTTCCAGTACAGCTACGACCTACGTAGGCTTACCTAGATCGATTAACATCAAGTCTGAATGTGCCGCATTTTCAATATTTGTCTGCATGTGTGCGTCGATCAATACACGTAAAGCTCTTAACTGCGAAGCACTCTCTGGGACTTCGCCAATGGAAGAGCGCTATCACAATATATACTTACATTAAGGAAAGCTTTGTCTACACATCGGGGCGCTGCTCTGTCTACCACTAGGCCAAAGCCCTGCATCAGGGTCAAAGCACACTCCACCCCCCTCCCATGTTATGGCATCAGGCCCAACCCCTGTCTCTGCACACAGTGTGTGGTTTGTGTGAACATAGATACATGTAATGTGCAGTTAAAACATGCACAATTTGTGCTATTGCTAGTTAGCAATTAGAGTTTACATGTACTGTGGCTGCACCAATACGTATGTCTGGTATGCTTTGCTTCACCTCTTCCGAGGTTCCAAATGGTGTCAGTGGGAAGGCCTGTTCTGGCAGCTACTGTACATGGCTGCACCAATGTGGGTGTTATATTTGGCTGGATTGTAGCCACATAGCTCCACCATACCAGGGGTAGAAAGGTGGAGCGGAAGCTCTTAGATGTGAGTGTTCTCCCATCTTTGAAGTGGAAGAGGGGTGAGGAGTGAGTGGAACAGTGACAACATTCTCTGTAGGCCTCCATTGCTGGAACTGGACACATGTGCCTGCCTTTGGTACGCTGAACACACCTGCCCATCTGGTTGGTTTTGGACCACTTGATGAAGAAGTGCATGCCCTCCGGACCAGCAGACATCTTGCCTGGTAGGTTGGAACCTAGTGTCAAAACTCTGATTGAGTAAATTCATTGAGCCTGAGGTGGATGACTCCAGATGGTCAGTCTCAACATTGGGTTCCTGGACCCTGCTGTTCTTCACCAGTACAAAAAAATAGATACAGGATTGTCATCTCCATAGAAACAGTCCCAAACAGACTTTTAAAACAGAGCTCTCTTATTGAAACCTAGAACAACAAAGTACCAGGACATTATGCAGCAGACTAAAATGCCTCTACCACTAGGCCAAAGGCTTTGCATCAGGCCACTCACCCCCCTCCCATCATGTACTTGATTGTGAAGTTTATGGCATCAGGACTAATGCTCCCATGCATGCCATCACCATCGCTGCACACAATGTGTGGTTTGTAAATAGGTGCTACACATATAAAGTGTGTGCTTTTAAGACATAGGTACACAGTTTGTTCTCTTAGAAATGGAAGTTACCAGGCAGCCTAACATCAGATTAGCTAACCACAGTTTACATAGCATACAATGGACCTACCACATAATGAAATTATCTTCAAGGGCCATACAATTGTAATTCAGTACATGCATGTACTTGTGCAAGGGTCCAGGTTTTAGTCAACTTCAATTCTATCTGAATAGTTATCCTCATCTTCACTCTCCTCATCTTTGCCTACGTGTTCATCACCACCTGTACCACCCTGGACCTACAATGTACCTAACTGTACATAGGCCTATACTAGTACCCTGGACCTATGTAGGCCTATCCTGGACCTACATGTACATGTACCTACATAGGCCTACCCTGGACCTACATGTACCTACATAGGCCTACCCTGGACCTACGTACCTACATAGGCCTACCCTGGACCTACTGTTCTCAGAGAAAAACTGCTACATGTACTTGTACCCCAGGCAGTCTAACATCAGATTAGGCTAATCACAGTTTACATAGCACACAATTGTAAGGTCAAGCTAGGTCTATACTAGTACACACTTGTAAGCAACACACACACACACACACACACACACACACACACACACACACACACACACACACACACACACACACACACACACACACACACACACACACACACACACACACACACACACACACACACACACACACACACACACACACACACAAACACACACGCACACACAGTACAAACACACACACACACACACACACACACACACACTAACAACACACACAGCTCATAGCCTTACTCTGTTCTGGATTCACAAACAACTTAGTTTTGCATTCAAGCAAGAGGCTCCTGAATTGTAGAAATTTTGTCCATAGTATTTTACAACTGAAGGAGTGGGTGCCATCACGCGAGTTCGTGTCTCGAAAATGTCGCTTCGCGCCACGACTAACCTGATGCGTGTGAAACACAAGTATGCTCGAGTCACGCACGGGTATCACTCGTGACGCGCGCACGCGTGTGTCAAGAAGCTACGTCTGGATGGTACTGTATGCGCGATTTATACAAACGATCCCGATCGCATCGGGTAAGATCGCATAGTAACTCAACTGGTAGAAAACCTTTTTGGGCAGCGCTATGAGTGGTCTGGGACCGATTTCATGCCATCAAAAAACTGAAGGAGGGCCACACTTCAACTACACAGCATTATCTGTATATGGTACTATCCGCACGTGAGTCAATTTTGAGGGCACGAGATGGAGGAATGTACAGATTCAACATGACATGCTTCTCCCGGGTATGGAAGCCGATTTTTCAATAGGAAGGCCTAGTTTTTAGTACATTTTATAGTTCTTCGATGTACTAGCTATATTATTTTCAAATATCAAAATCGTAAATCGTAAAGGTATTGACACAAATGACCGTGGAATATTGTAATGAGAAACCCTTCTCATTGACTACCTGTACATTTGGGGACAATGTTATGACAATCCTAGGGAAGCCCCAGCTTAAATAGGAAAAATACGGTGACACCACTAAAAATCATAACAAATGTAGTGTACTAACATTTTCAAATTTCAAATCCTGGGAAAAATCAGGCGTCCTTGGTATACAACTAACCCATACATTGGTATGGGAAGGTATACGGGAATATTCGGTGATTCGCAAACCGCGAGTAAATTATTCTGACTTTTGACCGCTCATTTCTGGATATGAGCAAATTCCTTGTCAGTCACTTTGGTGCTCCAAAGTTCTCCTTCTGTTTGCGTGCTTTCAATCAGTGTTTGTTTAATCCTTACCATCTTCTCTACAGACTGTTTCATGTCTTCCACCTGCTGGACGATAATCCTATGCCATGAACCACTGGATGGTACAGTCAGTGCATACCAATGCCCTACATGGTAGCTCCAAGCTCCAGTGGTTGGCTCACAATCATTAGGCATATGGGACGCCACAGCTGCTCCAGGATTACTGGATGATTGGAACTGTGCTCATCCAGTGAAAATCTCATTTGAATGGGAGCCCCGGGGAACTGCACGAATGCCAGCAACAATTTTGTGTGGATATAAGTTTGCTGGTTGACCACCTGACTTTTGTGGTTGGTTATTCAGTTTGGTAAGAAAAGACCAGTGTAAACTTACATGTATATATACATGCAGCAATTCAGTACTGACACATAGACTGAATGCAAATCGTCTGCAAACTCTCTGCACTTGTATGAACTCCTTTTTCCCCTTCTTTCGTCAAGAAGCGGCCATACACTCTGCATCGCTGGTTTACCTTCATTACCTGGATCCCCATGCAATACTGCCCCTTTTATTCATTAAAAACTCACGTCTAGATCACAGGTTTAAAAAGTTCTGTGTGTTGTATATGTGTTTCCCCATGTGTGTTGATGAGCGTTATTGCTCGCCTAACGTTTACTATCGGTTGGTTCCTCCACTACGCACGCTTAAAGTAACCCTCTCTTTTCCCGCCAAAGACACATGGGCGCTGCGCATATCACTGATAAAGTATCTATGCTGATAATAATGCTTGTACTTGCGCATCGATGGTTTTCTTTACATGCAGATCATTTGCAGATGCTATTTATATTTACTAAACGTCTCAAAGTAAGTATGATTTGTGGTTCGCAAAACATGAACATAATGAGATATGATATTACTTTTGGTTTTGGTTCTTTGTAAATTACGGTATTGTCTAATTACTTTTTGTCCAGCCGCAAACGTCCGTGCAACCTCAGTCACACGCGCGCGCGCGCGCGCGCACGCACACACAAACACACACACACACACACACACACACACACACACACACACACACACACACACACACATACACACACACACACGCGCACACGCACGCACACACACACACACACACACACACACACACACACACACACACACACACACACACACACACACACACACACACACACACACTGGTTAAATTTGGAGCTCTCAAACTGTTTCAGTTAAAAAGAGGCAGGCATTAGCTAAATCCCCGTTTAGAGAAAGTCTCTCCTTCGTATATATACGTGCCAACTTAGAGAATACTCTCTCACTTGGAACCACTTCTCATTTCACCGTGGAATTTCTCATTCGCCTTTTTTTAAAATCTGCTCGTAATGCTTAAAAGATCTTGAAAATTATTATCTTTACACCAGAATCTGGTGAATGTAAGCAATTACAAAGATAATAATTTTCAAGAAATGCTTGAATCTTTTAAGCATTTAAATGAGAAATTCCACGGTGAAATGAGAAGTGGTTTTGGAGCAGATCTGGCAGATTGCCAAAATTTCCATTGCCACCTGGCCAGGGAAAAAGTTGAAAATACAATGGTTAATTTACCATGCATGTTTTACCATTTTTTACAAAAAAAGAACAACCATGATTTTTTCGTTGCTGCTATACGTTGTTGTACAAATTACAACATACGAGTGATGTACCACGACAAAACGTTGTAAGCTATTGCATTTGGGCAAACTAACGTAGTGAAAACATTGCGAAAATACAATACACCGGTTTACAATGGTTACAACTTATTCTTATATAAAGAATCTGAGATGCCTGCTATTTGTGACGTAACACGTGATGGTTAGTTTTCGTGTGAGCTCCTCAGGAGGACGGAAAGTTGAGTATCTCTTGTCTTTTGAACAACATGCTACTCATGGTTGCGCTCATTCTCACATCAATCGTAAATGTGGGTTGGGGAGGAGGGGTGTTGGAAGAAGTGCGTGCGTGTACTCAGTACGCTGGGCGGCGTTGGATAAGTGCGATTGTGTGTGCATGTGCGTTTCTGTTCTAGACCACTTTCATCTTGTTTAGTGCGCACCGCTTTCGGTATTTACATATATAGATGCGTGACGGCATGGGCCTACAAGTGTTGCATTCTCATACATTCTGCTTCCCATCATGACCTCAGTAAGTGCGCAACAGTGCTGGCCTTCTACTAACCTGAATCAATGCCAATACACCTGTGTATGTGACGGTGGTCCGACATAGGGTGAGTCAACTGTTCACTCTTCTATGTGTTTACATGTACAGTATTGTAATTAGAACATTCCCTGGTATAGGTGTGTATTGTATTGTATGTCAGCTAGTGTTGCCCTTCTGACAGAGCTGTCTCTGTGATGGGCAGGGAGTGTGAACTTGTTGTGACGCTTTGGGTGTCTTTCCTCTTGTGCCTGTGTAACATTCTGTATGTGTATGTGGTGATTAATTAGAATATCAAGTCAGCTCTGCATGTCGGCTAGAGTTGCCCTTCTGACAGAGTTGTCTCTGTGATGGGCAGGGAGTGTGATCTTGTTGTGACGCTTTGGGTGTCTTTCCTCTTGTGCCTGTGTAACATTCTGTATGTGTATGTGGTGATTAATTAGAATATCAAGTCAGCTGCATGTTGGCTTGTTGCCCTTCTGACAGAGTTGTCTCTGTGATGGGCAGGGAGTGTGATCTTGTTGTGAGGCTTTGGGTGTCTTTCCATCTTCTTTATGAACGCTTCCATCTGCTAAAGTTTTCGCTGCAAAGTAGTTACCATTGAAGAAGTGTGCATATGCATTGTTAACTGGTCCATACACAAGAAGGGCTGTAATCTGCACTATCCATTCATGCAGTACCTTCAGACTGGTGGTCTTGCCACATGCTCACCTACTCTGTACATAGTAGCTATGCCATAACTGTTGATTTTTACCATCTTTTTGAAGGCACGTGCCACATTATACATGACAACCATCTGGTTTGAGTTTTTTGTTTGTGTATGGGGTAAGGGAGTCTTCAGAACTAGTGTGCTGTGTTTCGTATTCATCAGGATGGCCATTATCGATTATCATACCTTCTTCCTCCACAGGATGGCTGTCATTGACTGTACCTCCCTCAACAGGACCTTCAACCTCCGCAAGACGCCTATCACTTTCCTCTAGAACTGATGGATTGCACTTGTATCGGAGAGCATGACTTACAGCTGTTCTTTTGTCACGCTGTCGGCTGTTACAAAGGGGGCAAGGACATGGAACCTGCTTCATTCGTTTGGATTGAATTAATGCTGCGCACATTTATCTATATGGTGCATAACGTGATATAGTCGGGGACAGGCAAATTTGTTTGTATACGTGCTTATCTTATGGCTTCGCACGTGATGAATCGCGCGGTTTTGAATGAATAATTTAGCCGTCAACCGCTGGTAGAGCATTCATTGTATGTAGCAGATGCTAGATGGCCGGAGCAGACTATATAGTTGTTACAGTTGAGGGTGTGGAACAACTAGAGTTAGAAGCTGGCTCTGAAGGGCGCTTCACTCTCTCCTCTCTCGACTCGTTAATCGGAGTGCCCACCTCTGGTTTGCGGTACATGTCGCAGAATTCGCGGTATCGTGGTAAGCGCGTGGAGAACGGCGAATTGATGAGGCCATACGACGGTTGGCAGTCGGAAGAGTGTATACAGTGCTAGTAAAGGCAAACCAGCAAGTTTCTGCAGAACCGCAAACGAAGTCAACAACTTGAAGCGTCCTCTAAAATCGGTACTGATGTAATCAACGTAACGGATATCTAATAAATGAACCATGCCACACACACACACACACACACACACACACACACACACACACACACACACACACACACACACACACACACTAAAAAAAAAAAACATTTTTTTTACCCTAACCCTAACCCTAAAAAAAAAAAATTTTTTTTACTGTGCCAGGGGCGGATCCAGGATAGGGGGTCTGATAAATATATTCACAACTGGGGGGGGGGGGGGGTACGGGAGGGGGCGTGCCCCTCCCATGACAGCAGGAGGGTCTGGGGGAGCGCTGATAGCTCCCGCAGTGGGGTCTGGGGCGAAGCCCCAGCCGCTTTTTTACTTTTGCGTTTATTTAGCATGAAATTCACAGTGATATCCAATACATTTCCATCACGCGATACTAGAGCCTGCATGGATAGAAAACTGTTCATTCTTCACAATTCCTACTGGCTCAGCAATTAAATTCGTGACGCAAAGCTTTTGTGAATTTGTGACCGAAGCGTGCACATGGCCAAGCACCAGCTACATGTCGCGGTCTATAAACGACTCGTGTATGTTTTACTATAGTATTAGTATTTTTAGCTCTATAGCTATCTATTTTCTGAGGAAAAGAATCTGAGATCCATCCCATTCACGTCTTTTGATCGCATACCTCAATTCCTGCTCACACCATATCCAGAAATGGCCCATACATAAGCGGTCATCTTGCTTTTTATTTCAAATTGAATTTTAAACAAGTTTATAATGTACTATGAATCGGTTTGATTATGATATATGTACTTCGAAAAATTATTCCATTAACCATTCTTTAACTAAAATCAAGACAAAAATTAATTTCTACCGCGCATCATATAAGTATGCCATTGCGTCATCTGCCAAAATTATTTTATACTGGCAATAATTGTCTAATGGTGAATAAATGTGCATAATAAGTTAATTCAGCTGAAGATTAACAAGGCTGCTGGCGATGATCTGAGCCAATAGCAAGCCAGGTAGCTAAGTGGAAACCTTTTCCCTAGCCTCCTCCCCCCAATTCCCATAGGTCTAGACTGCCAGCTAGAGGGACACCCACCAACCCTAGCTCACTGCTAATGCATTATGGTGAAGCTATTATATTTATTGTATACAAGACGTCGTCATGGACACTTTTGACCTATATAGTGGGTTGTTTTCACTTGAAGTTTATTGTAAACAGTGTTCGTTTAGCCTGCATGCAGCTCGATGAATGAAGCGCGTAGGCTAGGCACGTGCACTGATACGCTTACACGCAGGGATAAAAATGATTCGTTAGCACTTTCCAGTACAGCTACGACCGACGTAGGCTTCTCAGTCTTACCTAGATCGATTAACATCAAGTCTGAATGTGCCGCATTTTCAATATTTGTCTGCATGTGTGCGTCGATCAATACACGTAAAGCGCTTAACTGCGAAGCACTCTCTGGGACTTCGCCAATGGAAGAGCGCTATCACAATATATACTTACATTAAGGAAAGCTTTGTCTACACATCGGGGCGCTGCTCCGTCTACCACTAGGTCAAAGCCCTGCATCAGGGTCAAAGCACCCCCCCCCCCCCCCCTCCCATGTTATGGCATCAGGCCCAACCCCTGTCTCTGCACACAGTGTGTGGTTTGTGTGAACATAGATACATGTAATGTGCAGTTAAAACATGCACAATTTGTGCTATTGCGAGTTAGCAATTAGAGTTTACATGTACTGTGGCTGCACCAATATGTATGTCTGGTATGCTTTGCTTCACCTCTTCCGAGGTTCCAAATGGTGTCAGTGGGAAGGCCTGTTCTGGCAGCTACTGTACATGGCTGCACCAATGTGGGTGTTATATTTGGCTGGATTGTAGCCACATAGCTCCACCATACCAGGGGTAGAAAGGTGGAGCGGAAGCTCTTAGATGTGAGTGTTCTCCCATCTTTGAAGTGGAAGAGGGGTGAGGAGTGAGTGGAACAGTGACAACATTCTCTGTAGGCCTCCATTGCTGGAACTGGACACATGTGCCTGCCTTTGGTACGCTGAACACACCTGCCCATCTGGTTGGTTTTGGACCACTTGATGAAGAAGTGCATGCCCTCCGGACCAGTAGACATCTTGCCTGGTAGGTTGGAACCTAGTGTCAAAACTCTGATTGAGTAAATTCACTGAGCCTGAGGTGGATGACTCCAGATGGTCAGTCTCAACATTGGGTTCCTGGACCCTGCTGTTCTTCACCAGTACAAAAAAATAGATACAGGATTGTCATCTCCATAGAAACAGTCCCAAACAGACTTTTAAAACAGAGCTCTCTTATTGAAACCTAGAACAACAAAGTACCAGGACATTATGCTACAGACTAAAATGCCTCTACCACTAGGCCAAAGGCTTTGCATCAGGCCACTCACCCCCCTCCCATCATGTACTTGATTGTGAAGTTTATGGCATCAGGACTAATGCTCCCATGCATGCCATCACCATCGCTGCACACAATGTGTGGTTTGTATATAGGTGCTACACATATAAAGTGTGTGCTTTTAAGACATATAGGTACACAGTTTGTTCTCTTAGAACTGGAAGTTACCAGACAGCCTAACATCAGATTAGCTAACCACAGTTTACATAGCATACAATGGACCTACCACATAATGAAATTATCTTCAAGGGCCATACAATTGTAATTCAGTACAATTGTAATTCAGTACATGCATGTACTTGCGCAAGGGTCCAGGTGTTTGTAGGTTTTACATGTAGTCAACTTCAATTCCATCTGAATAGTTATTCTCATCTTCACTCTCCTCATCTTTGCCTACGTGTTCATCACCACCTGTACCACCCTGGACCTACAATGTACCTAACTGTACATAGGCCTAAACTAGTACCCTGGACCTATGTAGGCCTATCCTGGACCTACATGTACATGTACCTACATAGGCCTACCCTGGACCTACATGTACCTACATAGGCCTACCCTGGACCTACGTACCTACATAGGCCTACCCTGGACCTACTGTTCTCAGAGAAAAACTGCTACATGTACTTGTACCCCAGGCAGTCTAACATCAGATTAAGCTAATCACAGTTTACATAGCACACAATTGTAAGGTCAAGCTAGGTCTATACTAGTACACACTTGTAAGCCACACACACACACACACACAAACACACCCACACACACTAACAACACACACAGCTCATAGTCCTACTCTGTTCTGGCTTCACAAACAACTTAGTTTTGCATTCAAGCAATAGGCTCCTGAATTGTAGAAATTTTGTCCATAGTATTTTACAACTGAGGGAGTGGGTGCCATCACGCGAGTTCGTGTCTCGAAAATGTCGCTTCGCGCCACGACTAACCTGATGCGTGTGAAACACAAGTATGCTCGAGTCACGCACGGGTATCACTCGTGACGCGCGCACGCGTGTGTCAAGAAGCTACGTTTGGATGGTACTGTATGCGCGATTTATACAAACAATCCCGATCGCATCGGGTAAGATCGCATAGTAACTCAACTGGTAGAAAACCTTTTTGGGCAGCGCGATGAGAGGTCTGGGACCGATTTCATGCCATCAAAAAACTGAAGGAGGGCCACATGTCAACTACACAGCATTATCTGTACACAACCGAAAGTTTTTTCTCGGTACACTAGTGTATACAATCCGCAACAGGATGTCTACGACCTTGTTACGATAAATGTTTAACAATCCGATACAGGCCCGGCGGGCAATCACCCGATAGGCTACTGTTAACCACAGACTGTATAGAACCTGTCAACAACCTGGAACGGGATCGTAAACAACCTGCAACAAGCCGTTAAATTCCTTGTATGGGCCTTTGACTGCCGTAACTATTGTTAATTATTAGTTGTTTGTTTTTAATATACAATAAATATTACAACAGTACAACAGTTGTGTCCAATCGTGTTCAAACACAAGATTGGTATTTGCTACCTCTTCCCATTCAACCATATTGTAAGCTTGAGTGTCTTTAAATTTGCAGGAGTCTTGACATTCATGAGGCAGCCATCGTTATTCTCGTGCTGTCCACAGTGAACAGTGTATGTGTCAGAGCGAACAGTGTTCAACGTTGTTCAAGCATTGCTGTCCATTGGATAGCTTGAAGGTTTCAAAACCTTGTACAAGGCACAATGTATGTTTTGACTTGGGTTTAATAGTTGCCACAAGCTGACCATATGTGAACTGCAATAACCAATAAATGAACATGATTAGTAACACCAAACATAGCTTTACCTGACAGAATGATGGGTGCAATTTCACATAGTCTCCAGAATGAACCAATTCTGAGCTCTGAGAGACGACTGCTCTGTATTGGTGTATGTCACCATCCATGACACCCATGTGCACAATTACACCAAATGGAGGATCCTGCTGCTCAAGTTCCATGCGTTGCAGTACAATGGATCTTGAGTGCATTGAATGGACCATGGTAGGAAGTTGCCTATATGGCATGGGCAGCCAATAGTCACATAACATCCTTTACACAGAAAGCCACTCACCATCCGTGCTGTGCCTGGCTTATAAATGTCTCTATTGGCTTTCAAAACCTTGCTCGGTACCGAATTTAAAAACTCTGAACCTGGTCTGAGCTGTAAAGGTCTTGAAGGCCTTTGCTGCACCTGTGATAAAGTGGCAGTTATACACAGATGCACATGCATATTAGACCACCTTTCATTGCTGTCATAATAGCATCCATTACATATGTAGTGCAAGTGCTCAACAATGGCAAAGTGATTTGCATTATCCCGATTAGGAGCTTGCTTATTGCTGTGGATGTTTTGCAAACGTACAGTGGAGTTAAATCATTCACACCTAACAGTAAGGCAATACATTATATACATGGACATATGTAAGGACTTACAGTTCTGCACTAAAGGTGGATGAAGGACCATAGTTCTTCATTCTCTCAACAAGATGCAGAAGGTAACGAACCTTCTGCTTGTGCAACAGTTTTGGCATAAAGGTTCTTACGGAGTGCACAAAATCTATGCATATCTGCTGCCATGCATTTGCCTCAGTAGGATCAAAGAAATCGCAATATGCTATATGTGAAACACCTACCAGAAATAATGAAGTACCATATGAGATACACATTCACTTAGAATACATTGTGTACTTACTTTTGACAAAGCCAGTAACACTTTCCGTTCTCCCTCTCCAATGTACGGACTTATTATAAACAGAGCCATCTGAGACCAGGCCTTGTAGTCTCTCCCACAAATGATTTGTAATGATAGCACAAATTTCCGTGAATTTTCACACGAATCCAGAACAGCTAATGCTGTGATCCGAGTAAGTATTTCTGCTTTTGCACTTTGGACAAGGTGGGCATTACGTCTTTCAAGAAATACTTGCAAGCAACCCATTAGAATGGTATGTAATACTTGTATCGGTAGATATGTGCATAGAGAATGGTGTTCATAGCATTAGTGCTTTACATAATGATCTCACCTGTATATAATTACCTGGTACATGCAACATTGGATTGCTGTCCTCTCTAACACCAAACAATGTACGGGGATCTGCTTGTAATTGTTGTGTTGGTTGAGAAAGAATCACTTCCATCTGCAATAGAGAGTTCTGTATCGTCCTTCCGGTAGATATCAAGTGTGGAGAAGCTAGCATCTCTGTCAGCCTACATTTTAGATAACAGAATGTTTAAACGCACACAGTACAATACGCTGAAATGCGTACCATACACAACCTACAATACTTCTTAGCTGAACCACCTAAATGGTTGAGCAACTGGGATGCCATAGTATTATCGCAAATGATGCACAGCAAAGGAATTGTTCATTCACACCAACTGCCGGCAGTAGCAGACCCAGGATTGTGTGTGTGTGTGTGTGTGTGTGTGTGTGTGTGTGTGTGTGTGTGTGTGTGTGTGGTGTGTGTGTGTGCGTGCGCGTGCGTGCGTGCGTGCGTGCGTGCGTGCGTGCGTGCATGCGTGCGTGCGTGCGTGCGTGTGTGTGTGTGTGTGTGTGTGTGTGTGTGTGTGGAGGAGGGGGTAGACTGATTTATTGAATAATTTACAAGGAGGAGGGGGTTCCTCTCTGGGGATATGGGGGGAGCGCTGAAAGGTCCCATTAGGGGTCGGACTTCACCCCAGAAGCTCAACATATAATAGTCACACAACATTCATAATCAGTATACAGTGTGTTTAGGTGAGATTAATGACTTACTTTTACGTCTTTTTCCAACAAAGTCCGAAATGGAACCGGCTTCGTTAAGAGTGCTGCCATTGAATAACTGCATGCATGCAAGCTCATCAGATTGTATTCAATCGTTAATAATATTGTTACTAGAGTTTGAAGGTCCAGACACACACACACACACACACACACACACACAACACACATACACACCACACACACACACACACACACACACACACACACACACACACACACACACACACACACACACACACACACACACACACACACACACACACACCCGTGGATCCGCCGCGGATTTGTCTCGTCAGAGCGCGTGGCTGCATCCCTGCACAGTGGCGGTTTTTCAGTGGGCTTTGATTCTGATCAGCAACATGGATCGTTTGGCTGCATAATGCGGTAAACCTGGGACCTCGCAAGGGCAACCATGCAGAGTCATCGCTACATGTAGTGTAATAAATAATGAATAATAAATGCAGAAGAGCTGGATGATATAGCTGCACATGACAGTGACTTCGACTATGTGGCAGTATCTGTCAGTGCAACTCCGCGTGCAGCAGTCAGCAATAGTTACTGCAGGTCAAGCATGACTTAATTTGTCCGAATGTGATTTATTGTGCAAACGAGCTGTGCATGTGTGATCATATAATATTCCATTCCGCCTGTTCCAACTGAAATACGTAAGTCAAATAATCCTTTACATGTGGGTACATAGCTGTCTACAGATCGGAACATTAGAGTAATGAAGCTGGTACAGTAGGTAAACATACACTAGCGCACTGTAATTACAATCAGTAGCGGGTTGTATAAACGACACCGTTCCGATCTGATGCTACGCCCGATGCCGTACCAGATTGTATTACGATCGGTGTACCATTATGTAATGTAATACGGGCCTGTTACAGGGCGAAAACTTTCCGTTGTGTATGGTACTATCCGCACGTGAGTCAATTTTGAGGGCACGAGATGGAGGATCGTATAGATTCAACATGAAATGCTTCTCCCGGGTATGGAAGCCGATTTTTCTATAGGAAGGCCTAGTTTTTAGTACATTTTATAGTTCTTCGATGTACTAGCTATATTATTTTCAAATATCAAAATCGTAAATCGTAAAGATATTGACACAAATGACCGTGGAATATTGTAATGAGAAACCCTTCTCATTGACTACCTGTACATTTGGGGACAATGTTATGACAATCCTAGGGAAGCCCCAGCTTAAATAGGAAAAATACGGCGACACCACTAAAAATCATAACAAATGTAGTGTACTAACATTTTCAAATTTCAAATCCTGGGAAAAATCTGGCGTCCTTGGTATACAACTAACCCATACATTGGTATGGGAAGGTATACGGGAATATTCGGTGATTCGCAAACCGCGAGTAAATTACTTTTGACCGCTCATTTCTGGATATGCATGGCAAAAAGCCATTGCTTCCTAAGTTAACTCATGATGAGCAGTCACAGTGAATTCACAGTGCATGGGAGTGTATCCAGCAACAATTTACACGCACATGCATATGCTTCATGACTTTCTGGTACTAATTATGTATACTGCAAAAAGTAATATTATAACTGATTATTTGCTATGTGCTAATGTAAAAATATCATTCATTATTATTAAATACATTGTACCGGGCGGTATTAAAAAAAAGCATAACAATGCCTAGCCCTTACCCATCCTGTTACTCACTTTGTGGCTTTTCCCACTTCTAACCTTTTTCTGCATATTATCTTGTTAAATTGGTGCGAATTCGGACTACAAGGACGAGAAATGGGTCTAAGGCTCTACTTGAAGTGGTTGAACAGCCAGCTTTGTGCCTTGTGGGTCACTTGGTGGGTCCTCCCGGCCCACCCCTCCCCCCCCCCCCCCCCCCCCCCCCCAAGCTGTACCGTCCGGTCATGCAGCCAGGGTCCGGGGCACCTCCCCCCCCCCCCCCCCCCTCCTCAAATGATGTATTGTAAAAAAAAATTAAATACATGGTTTATTGGTGAAAATTATGTACTACAAATACGCGTACGGAAATTATTCATTCATATAAAAATAATATTACAGAGCAATATTATTATTTAGCAGGCGGCTGAAATTCCGTGCTAAGTTTAGGTGGGTAATATTTATAAATGTTATTGAAGATGATGTCATCACATTTCAGTTACTATAACTTAGCTCACTGCAGTTCATGTCATTAGTCTAATGTAGGGTGTGTAACCTCCCTGCATAATGAAAATCGATTTTTCCGATACTTTTAAAAACACTAATCGATTTTCAGGTTTTTGTGGATCTGAAAATCGATTTTTCCGAATAGTTTAAAAACAAATCGATTTTTCCGAATAGGTTTCTGCCAAATTCCTGCCGAATACCTAGTTATTCATGTTATGGTGCTTGTGGAGTGCACACTGAGAAGATAATTTATGTCTGCACAGAAATCCACCTGGTCTCGCACCAAACTAGAGCTGTGCATGTCAGTTGAAACACAGAGACACAAGGTTACAGTATCATGCATGTGTTTAGTTTAAATAAATTGTATGTCTTTACCATGCACTTGTACATATCCATAGTAATGTAAACCTAACCATCCAACACTAACCACTGAGACCAGACATCACCATTAAAAACTCACCCCACATCACCTACAATCATGTACTCCACTTACAATCATCCCACAACACTCCATTCCCGTTCTCGCTAAAGGCATATGAAATTTCCCATAAGTACGATTGCGTAATGCTCTCCTAATTCCTCCACATACTTAAAACAGAGCGCGCATACTTACTTGAATTGGGTGAGAAGCATAAGTCTGTCATTCTGTTTCATCCTCGCTAGCGCAATACTCAGATATGTTCACTTCGTACCACTGTACAATAAAACAATGCAATACTAGTACTGGTACATAAATTTATTGCTACTACATATAACCACAAACTCGTGGCATATACTAATGAACTTAGTTACTTACTTGAAGACGACGATAACAGCACTGAGCTAGTACACGCTGTATATTTTGTATCCCCATTGATGCACATTAAATATTTTGTAGTATATTACTATCTATTTATTCAATTATTGATTGCTTCCGATGTCGTTATGTATGTATAAATAGTAAAAAACAACAGTGACGTAGTTATGTCTATAACTCTAATTATGAAAGTACTCAATTGAAATCATATCCGGATATCGGCATAAAAAGATATTCGAATAATGGGCGAATTGTTGATGCTGACGACGAATACCTAAGTACCGTCCGAATGGAGAAACATAAACCGGTTATTTCGAATAGATAAAATTCACTAATCGATTTTTCCGAGTAATGCTAAGTTGCTATTCGAACGGATAGGTTTTTGCGAATATCCGAATAACCCGAATAACCTGATAACCGGTTACACACCCTAGTCTAATGCTTGATGTACATGTACGTGGCGCATGCTTGAGGATGCGACGGATTCTTCACGTGAAGGTTTTGTACGTATGATATACTTGATGTCAGACTTTGTGAAGAATTTTTCTTAGTTTGTACGCATGATATACTTGACTTGAGACTTTGTGAAGAAATTATCTTCACGTGGAAGGTTTTGTACGTATCTATACTTGATGTCAGACTTTGTGAAGAATTTTTCTTCACGTGAAGGTTTTGTACGCATGATATACTTGACCTGAGACTTTGTGAAGAAAATTTCTTCACGTGAAGGTTTTGTACGCATGATATACTTGACCTGAGACTTTGTGAAGAAATTTTCTTCACGTGAAGGTTTTGTACGCATGATATACTTGACTTGAGACTTTGTGAAGAATTTTTCTTCACGTGAAGGTTTTGTATGCATTGACTTAATACTTTGTGAAGAATTTTTCTTCACGTGAAGGTTTTGTACGCATGATATACGTGACCTGAGACTTTGTGAAGAATTTTCTTCACGTGAAGGTTTTGTAACGCATTGACTTAATACTTTGTGAGAATTTTTCTTCACGTGAAGGTTTTGTACGCATTGACTTAGTACTTTGTGAAGAATTTTTCTTCACGTGAAGGTTTTGTACGCATTGACTTAATACTTTTTCTTCACGTGAAGGTTTTGTACGCATGATATACTTGACTTGAGACTTTGTGAAGAATTTTTCTTCACGTGAAGGTTTTATAGGAGTGCTATACCCCCATGCAAAGATTTGTGAAGAATTTTTCTTCACGTGAAGGTTTTATAGGAGTGCTATACCCCATGCAAAGGTTTGTGAAGAATTTTTCTTCACGTGAAGGTTTATAGGAGTGCTATACCCCATGCAAAGGTTTGTGAAGAATTTTCTTCACGTGAAGGTTTTATAGGAGTCCTATACCCCATTGCAAAGGTTTGTGAAGAATTTTTCTTCACGTGAAGGTTTATAGGAGTGCTATACCCCATGCAAAGGTTTGTGAAGAATTTTTCTTCTCGTGAGGTTTTATAGGAGTGCTATACCCATGTGACAAATGATTGTCCTTGCATTAAAAACTATCTCCTCTTATTGTACTGATTACATGCACATGTAATGCCACATGTGAAATTGTTGTTATTAAGCATTACTGATTATGAACATATATGGGACAGTGCCCGCGAAAAGGGACCTAGTGTATTTATATAAAACGATATAAAATTTGTTCATATAAAACTGATATAACTTCCGAACGGTACACGCCATTGACTTCCTATTTTCAACACTTCATACTACAAACCATTTCTCTACGGTAAAATACTTTTGGGGTCTTGCACTTGCTCCGTGCCTGTATTGCAACGTCCGATACCCCACAAGGTATGAACCCGTCATAACTTTCGGCAGGAGTAATCAAATCGCTTCAAATTCGGTATGTAGATAGAGAGGTCCTATACCTATCTATTTGTTCTGTTCGTTAATTTTTATGCAATCCGTTACGGAGATACAGTTGAACAACTACGTGCACATTTTCGCGCCAATGATTTGGGCAAATTGCGCTCCGCTCAATGTATGGGGGAGGCGGGGATTATTACATTGGCGCGAATCAAGCGGGAAAACGTGCACGTAGTTTATTCAACTGTATCTCCGTAACAGATGGCATAAAAATTAACGAACAGAAACAAATCGATAGGTATAGGACCTCTCTATCTACATACCGAATTTGAAGCGATTTGATTACTCCTGCCGAAAGTTATGACGGGTTCATACCTTGTGAGGTATCGGACGTTGCAATAACAGGCACGGAGCAAGTGCAAGACCCCAAAAAAGTATTTTACCGTAGAGAAATGGTGTAGTATGAAGTGTTGAAAATAGGAAGTCATGGCGTGTACCGTTCGGAAGTTATTCAGTTTTATATGAACAAAATTTTATATCGTTTTATATAAATACACTAGGTCCCTTTTCGCGGGCACTGTCCCATATATCAAATAATTTACATGTTATTTTCCTTTAATTCTGGAACATGAACTGCATAATAACACTTTACTTGCGTGCATGATAGATCACTTTTCTTCACGTGAATATTCACAAAACATGTAAGCACTGAAATGTTCTTCGCAAAAACGTGCATACTATCTGAATTTCATGCTAAATAAACGCAAAAGTAAAAAATGCGGCTGGGACTTTGCCCCAGTCCCCACTGGGGGAGCTATTAGCGCTCCCCCAGACCCCCTTGCTGTCATGGGAGGGGGCATGCCCCCTCCCCAGTTGTGAATATATTTATTAGACCCCCCCCCCCCCCCCCCCCCCCCCCCATTTTCCCAAATTCTGATCCGCCCCTGAAATTCATGTGTCCACACGCCTAATGCGTGAGACTTGGAGGCTCTGCGTTGAGTGGCACACTAAGAACCACGTGATTTAAGCTGTTTAAAGGGTGTACCAAATGTGTATTGGAGCATTTTTGTGTTATCGAGTTGTACGCATATTCCACCGTGTCCAAGGGCTCATTTCTGGACCACGAATTCATTGAGAGCAAACAGCCCGGACCTTCGAAAAGGGGCCGTTCATAAATTACGTCACACAAATTAAGGCTGTTTTGGACCCCCCCCCCCCCCCCCCCCCCCCCCCTCACACGGAACCGTCACAATAATCCTCTCCCCCCCCCCCCCCCTCTTAATTACGTCACATTTGCTCCCCCCCCCCCCCCCCCCCATGAATAATCATAAATCGCTTCGAGCGTGCATATTTGGCAAGTTTCGCGCCGTAATGCAACCAAAGCAGTTTTCGCATGCGGCAACTGCGACACACTACGTCAATACAACATCATAAATCTTCGCCAGCATGAAGGGTTATTCATTTCAAGGCCGCGGGGGGCTACCCGGCAATAACTCCTTCGAGGTCAAAGTGATTTTTACCAATCCATCTGCGTAGCATGTTTGATGATCAGGCAGTTAACTTCTTCTCATCTCTCTGCCTCAGATAGGGCAGCACTTGAAGCGCGTGACTCTAATCATAGATAGTAGATACTATCGATGCTCTAATATAATAATAACTACTAATATCTATGGTTTGGTTAAACGCGCCGGCAGTCAGGCAATGCCCAACTAGGCAGCAAACTGGCTTCTCTCGCTTATGAACCACCATATGGTTTCTGCAGCATCACGTTTAAAGTACGGTGGCCCGGTTGGTCGCGCTCTGAGACACTTGCGCGACGCACTAATTGAAGTTTGCACAGCGCACTTTTTGAGGTTTGCACTTGCACCGCGCACCAATCGAGGTTTGCACCACGCACTAATCGAGGTTGCACCGCGCAACTAATCGAGGTTTGCACCACGCACTAATTGAGTTTGCACCACGCACTAATCGACGATTTGCACAGCGCACTACTATGGGATTCTGATTTGTTGGTTACGTCAGCATATATTTTTTTATTAAAGCGCGGTCCAAATCCCTTATGATGCACCGCAACGATCCGGAGATTGAGAGTAAGGCAAAGCTGATGACGCGGGCTTGTTGCAATACGTACGAATAATCTGTACATATACATACAGGACTCATCGTGCGGTATTGGAGGCAACACAAGACCGTTGCCGTGATATTAGCTTATTTGCGGCTTGCTCATCGTGTATCTGTGAGGTGAGTTTCATTATTCCATTGAACAAGATCCTTTCATAATTACTGTAGTACGGACGTGTTTATAAAATCTCAATCTGCCCACATCTTACTGGATGTATGAAGTGTGTGTGTGTGTGTGTGTGTGTGTGTGTGTGTGTGTGTGCGCGCGCGTGTGTGTGTGTGTTTGTGTGTGTATGTGTTTGTCTGTTTCGATGTATGTATGCATACATATTTGAGAGGCTATTTTTGTGCTAGACGTGCATTGTTTGTGCATCTTCATTATATATATAGCCTGACGTGGCTTAAGAAAAGTTGTCTCAACTCGGCCTTAGAAGGCACAACTATGTTGAAACTCACCTTCCACCGTTGTACCAAGCCATTCGAGTTAGTCCTCGATCAATGTGGAAATTGATACAAACGAAGTATGGATACACTGTAAAAAAGGTACAAATGTGGATACATGCATGTACTAGTGTGTGTGTGTTCATGTTATATATTAGGTGCATGTCATGTATGTAAGAATGCTGAGAAAGGTGTGAGTGCATGTGTTCCTGTAGCTGTGTGTCAAGATGAGTGTCTGCAGGTCTACTGTCATGATGTTGTTGGCTGTGATGGATCCTGAGGGTACACGGCGAGAGAAAGATGCATAGGAGGTTACAGCGAAGAACATATGAAAATATGGTGAGGCATACTGAACATGTGCATTGTATAGGTGAGCATTTCCTCCTAGGGACCCAACTGGTGTTGGCACATGGATGGCTATGACAAGCTGAAGCCCTACGGCTTTCCTATTCATGCTTGTATTGATGGGTACATATTCACTTTGCTATTCCTTATCAGCTAGCTATATGCATGCAAATGCTTCCTTAGATTTCCAGGAAGATCATATGGCTTGAGTTATCTACTACCAATAACGACCCTGGGTGTAGTAGCTCATACTACTTGACAGCTGTATTTCAGTTAGGAGGTAGGTTTGTGGTAGACATTGTTGTGGTATCAATTCCTAACTTCTATTAACACCTCTGCCTGTGCTAGGTTCTGGAACATTTGGTGTTGTCGTCAAAGGGGTATATCTGGGCACAGAAGTTGCCATCAAAATGATCAAGATGGATGATGATATGAACCTAAAGACCCACCTAGAGGTTCAGATCATGAGGTTAGCCTGTACTAAAGAAAAGGGAGAAACAAAATATAATCTCACAAACAATAGACAACTTCGGCATCCCAAATCATTACACTCATGGCATCAGCAGCAATAAGAGCGAACTTCTCATAGTCATGAACCTGGTGAATGGCTTCAATGTGGACCAAGTGATCTTCAAACAAGCATTACCTGTAAGCAACCATGTATATTTTGAATGATGGTCTAAATTATGATATTAACACAGCTTGACAAAATACTGTAAGAAGCATCGCTGTGCAGATTACCAAAAGCTTTAACCTACATTGCATGGCAGGAGTCCCAGAGTTATTCACCATGACATAAAGCCATCTAACAGCATGGTAAGTGGTTATGTTAAACCTAAAAGTTGCATTCATTCACAATACATTATATACAGTTACTGGAAGTCATCATGTCTTGTGTGTGACTTAGGACTGGCAAGGTTGCCAAAACCATCTAGCTACTATCAAAACATCAAAGGGTGGTGGTGCAGGCACCGTGCCCTACCAAGGCCCCAGAATGTTTTATGATGGAAAGAGATCAACTCCCGCAGACATATATTCTTTTGGATGTGTTCTTATAGAACTCACTACATCCCGCAGAGTCTGGGGTACAATGGATGGTTTCCAAATCACTGCTAAAGTATGTGGTTCATATCAATTACTACCTGAAACCACCATCCACTGATGCAGTACCAGAGCCTTATAAGAATTTGTGCGCCACAGTGCACACGACTAAATCAAGCAGAACGTCCAAGTGCACTAGCAGTTTCTGCACCAGCTTATGGCACTCTGACTCCTTCATTTATCACCCCATGATACAGTGTATTTTATCGACATATATCACATCAGTCACATTCTTGTATTGTTAATTGTCATTGTATTTATTAAATGCATACATAAGACAATGAATAGAATACATGCATGAGTTTATCACATCCATGGACAACCCAGCAACCAGCATGATCAGTGATAAGGAGACATAACTGATTTAAACACTTCATGCCACCTGATATACCCCCACACTCTAGCTGCTGAATGCACAACATGAGAATACATACACCTGTGTATTGTGTGTGTGTGTGTGTGTGTGTGTGTATGTGTGGCCTGGGTCCATAGGGAGCCTGCACCCCCTTGCCTGGTTTCGAGTTCTTCAGCAATGCACTTGACATAGCAGTGTAACCACATTTTGGTTGAATTTTTAAATGTAGAGGCCCAGAAAATCTTTTTAGACCTGTAAACACACACACATGCACACACACAAACAATTATCAACATGTACTGCTAGCAGAACACATGCAGTACTGATAGAAGAACACAGAAGTCCGTTTCAATAGGTAGATAAATGGAGAATAGAATTGATGAGCTGCTAATCAAATACAATGCATGTGCATATTTGCGGGTGTGTAGGTGCATGTTGTATAGCCTAGTGCTCAAGAATAGTACACGCCCATTTACATATGCACCCAGCCATGTGCATTATTACGCACTGTCAACCTCCCCCCATATAGGATGAAGCCATAGGTGTGTTATACATGTACATGCATGCACATACATGTACATGCATGCACACATATATAGGTGTGTGCACATAAGGGGTGTGAACCAGCATGACAGCGCATTGCTGTACAATTTGATTTTGAATAACAATCCAATGGGGACAAGGTGCATTCATGCATCGAGTATGCAGTTTGTACTTCACTTGCAATTGTATGGATTATTATATGTTTACCAATCTAAGAAGAGAACACACATGCATACGACAACATCAGTTTTGCACCCTTCAACAATGCTGATATGTGCACCGTGCACATATCAGCATTGTTGAAGGGTGCAAAACTGATAATTCTTGGATGAGCAGATAAAACACTTAAGGCTTAAGTGTTTTATCTGCTCATCCAAGAATTACTGGTAAATACATGTAGGTCACTGGTGACAATGATTATGTCCCTCCCACTGCTAGTCCTCACACATGCCCAAAGAACAATCATGTGTGGTGGACAATCACACACATAACACACACACACACACACCGCGCGCGCGCACACACACACCACACACACACACACACACACACACACGCGCGCGCGCGCACACACACACAACCACACACACTTCATACATCCAGTAAGATGTGGGCAGATTGAGATTTTATAAACACGTCCGTACTACAGTAATTATGAAAGGATCTTGTTTCAATGGAATAATGAAACTCACCTCACAGATACACGATGAGCAAGCCGCAAATAAGCTAATATCACGGCAACGGTCTTGTGTTGCCTCCAATACCGCACGATGAGTCCTGTATGTATGTGTACAGATTATTCGTACGTATTGCAACAAGCCCGCGTCATCAGCTTTGCCTTACTCTCAATCTCCGGATCGTTGCGGTGCATCATTAAGAACAAGAAAGGATTTGGAAATAAAAAAATATATGCTGACGTAACCAACAAATCAGACATCCCATAGTAGTGCGCTGTGCTAGTGCGCTGTGCAAACCTCTCGATTAGTGCGTGGTGCAAACCTCAATTAGTGCGTGGTGCAAACCTCGATTAGTGCTTGGTGCAAACCTCGATTAGTGCGTGGTGCAAACCTCGATTAGTGCGCGGTGCAAGTGCAAACCTCAAAAAGTGCGCTGTGCAAACTTCAATTAGTGCGTCGCGCAAGTGTCTCAGAGCGCGACCAACCGGGCCACCGTATTAAAGCGATCGAGCGCGTAGATCAATATTACCCATGCACGACGCGACATGAACAAATTTAGTAACCGCTAAAAACCATTGTGCATCATTAACCACGACAATGAATTTTAATTCAAAATGTGACATCACGCCAACCTAAACCCCCTCTCCCCCCCGTCACAAGTCACAATTGTTCAGACCCCCCCCCTTTGGTGTGACGTAATTTATGAACGGCCCCAAAGTAGGTGACCTCTGCAACCAGCACGGCGTAAATATCGAGACGGTTAAAAAGATAATCAGGCCTCTATACGGTCATAGTTTTAATTGTGGCATTTTCAGAAGCATGGCCTTTGCGCATATTCCTCAACGTGTGCTGGGGCAGCAACCACAAGAAAACCTAGCTACCGTAGTACATTGGTTCCGTATAGACTCACTTCGTCTACATGACAACCCTGCCTTTAACTATGCAGTCACAAGCGGACTGAGGTTCAAAGCCATCTTTATCGTAGACCCGTGGTTCAACGCGAGTTATAACAATGGACCCTCCGTCAACGTGTGGCGGTTTTATCTCGAATCTCTCCACGACCTGAATGACAAGCTCCAGAAGAGACCCTACCAGACTCGTCTCAACGTGTTCGTTGGACAACCTACAGCTATTTTACCCGCGCTCTTCTCTAGGTGGAACGTGAGCAAACTCACTTTCCAAGCCTCTCAAGTAAGCTACGAGTCGAAGCAACATGACGAGATCATCCAACGTATGGCGACGGAACACAGCGTAGAGTGTGTTTCGTTCTTTGCACACACACTGTACAATCCCAACGACATTCTTACATGCAACAACGGCCGCGTGCCTGTCTCATACAAGGAATTTCGCCGACTTCTGCCAATAGTGGGATGCCCACAAGAGCCCATTCCAGAACCAAATCCTCTTTCACTTTTGCTGTCATATGTTGCTCCAGGCACAAGCATTGCGGAAGGGGAGATACCGACCCTCCAGAGCCTTGGATTTGCCCCCAATGAAAAGCTGTACACCACCACCACTGGGTTGGGGGAGAGACTGAAGCACTGAGCAGACTCTCCAAGTTTGGTTCCCACCGTACCTCTCTATCAGATGACCCCTTTGAGTGGCTGATGAACAAGGACTCTCTCAGTCCCTACATTCGGTTTGGATGTCTCTCTGTGCGCCAGCTGTTTAGTCAACTCAGGCAATTTGCCTTTACATCTGTAAAGGGCCAAGCTTTGTTTGAGGAGTTAACCAAAAACCTCTTGCTTCGGGAGTTTGCATTTCATGTGGGATACTTCACTCCAAACTTTGACCAGATGAAAGGCAATGCCTTGTGCATTCAGCTCCCCTGGGATGACAATGATCAGTATCTGGAAGCATGGCGTCAAGGTCAGACTGGCTTTCCCTGGATTGATGCCATCATTCGTCAGTGCCGTCAAGAAGGTTGGGCACACTTCTTGGCCCGTCAGAGTATTGCCGTCTTTTCAACACGAGGTTATATGTGGCTGTCTTGGGTGTTGGGAAAAGATTTCTTCCAGGAATTCATGTTGGATTTTGAGCAACCCCTCTCCTCTGTGTGTTGGATGCAGAGCTCTTGCAGTGGGTTCTTCTGCAACCAGATAGAGAGCTACAACCCATGTGTGATAGGCAAACAGATGGACATGGAAGGCCAGTACATCAAGACTTATGTACCAGAGCTTCAGGCTTTTCCTGTTGAATACATCCATCAGCCATGGAAGGCTCCTCAGTACATCCAGGAGGAAGCAGGCTGCATCATTGGTGTGGACTATCCAAAGCCAGTAGTGGACGTTTGCAATCAAGAAGAGCTGTGCTGTAAGCGCATTCAAGCCATTATGACAGCCTTGTATGAAATGTATGGTACCAACCAGTGACATCCATCCCCTTCCTTATACTGCTCCTTCATTACCTTGGCACACTTAATCCCTCATGTGCAGACTATTGTTTAGTGACTGATTGAAAATATTTCTGCAGTGACTTATTTTCTTGTATTTTAAAAATGCCTATCAAAATTATAAAAAGGCAACCAGCAGAATGCATTGGGTATGGATTTGTGGAAATAGGTGGTTAGGCACAGAACAATGACAAAAAGTGTTCAGCATATCATGGCACAGCTGTTACAATTGCTTTTAAACTTGGACAGTAGGCCTACACCCACTATGAAGTTAATGACCTAGCAACATGACTAATTATAACTCCCTAGCAACACAAGCAATCCGAAAAGTTAAACATCTTTCCCAATCCTGTTCAAAGTTTAATGGTACAGCGTGGGTACGAATCGCACAGGTGCGTGAAAAATTCCGCCTTATTTTATTGGAGGTAAAGCGGTTGTTTCAGTTGGCTTTGTTGTCGTTTCGCTACCACGCGCACTCGTTAGTGAGTATTTTAACCACTGAATAAGTAAATATAACGCCGCCATTTTTATTCAATTTCGTATCTTTTTCCTTGGCCTTCTCACTGGCGGCGGCACTTATATGTTAAGGTAGTGCTCGTTCATTATGCTTTTCAGCATTTGTTTAGCATCCCTTATCCCAGAGTAAGTTCGTGCTTATAAGGAGTTGAATTTGGCATGAATTGATATTCAACTCTCTGCTCTCCATATCGAGAAATTGGCGTCAAAAGGATTACGCGTTATTCGGTCATTGCGTAATTCAATGTCCATGGACGCATTCAGAAAACTGCAGCTAACTGCAGAAAAAAAACCAACCATTGACTAGCTGCTCTCGGATTTGCAATGTGGGGACTAGTTGACATATTTTGTGTAGTTTTTTCGCAACTTAAGTACCTATATCCGCACTTCCACATTAATTATGCAGGTTTCCAATGTCCATTCATTTTTTCTCATTTCCTTATTCAGTCATCAATAGTTTCCAAACCAAATGATATTTTCCTTACCTGCTCACGGATTACATGAAAGTAATCAATGCATGCACTTATTTTTCAGAGCTTAGGGCCTCAATCGCACTTACCTTGAATGGTGAGTGAGATACACCCCACATCACGATCATCACGTGCCACCTTATCGTCAGTCAGCCGTGTGTTTTTTGATGTTGAATTAATGACCTAGCATGACCCCTTGTAATAAGTGGGCACTAATTGGGATTATATGTTGCAAAGACGGAGGTGGCGATTACACAGAGGAGTTTGCCACTTATAGAATCGACACAGGAGTGCCTGGGCATGACAACCAACCATCTTCTTACGGAAGCATCTTGCAAGTCTCAGAGTCCTAGGTTAGCATGAATGTGACACGTACAGATTACAGCTACGTCCGTAATAGGCTAAATGGTTGTGTAACTGTAATGTACCGGAGCGCTAGTGCATATAAGCAGGCCCGTAGCCAGGAAGTTAGGAGGGGGGGATCGATTAATACTTCTTATCCGGGGGCCCAAATACGAGAGCGGTGGGGGGGAGGGGGGGGGGGGAAGGGAGGGAAGTTTCCCCTCGCGTTTAGCGGGCCAAATACGAAAGCGAGACACCTTCGGGCCTAATGCATTTTTATAAGTATCATAACTAGAAGAGGCAGAAGTCAAGCATCAAACGGGGGAGGGGGAATCCCCCCCCCCCCCCCCCCCCCCCCCCCCCCCCCCCCCCCCCGGCATAAGAGCTTACACATATAGATCTCTAAACTATCTACATGTATGGTAAAGTCTGGTACAAACGGTGGAAGCATCAAATGTACAATAGCAGTCATACACTGGCGGTACGCACTTTATTGACCTTTCCCATTGAAAAGTAATGCCTTATTAAAGATTCCACACCTTTAACTGTGCAACAGTTAGTCCGACTTTAAGTTGAGGTGCATAAGATTTGTGTCAACTATACATTTGAAAACTACCATGTCCCATATGTGTATGTACATGCATGTACAGGTATATGGGACAGTTTCCACGAAAACGGCCCATCGCATATATATAATACATGACTTTATAAAAATTCTTTGCATTTGAATCATTATAACTTCCGAATGATTAACGCTATCGACTTCCTATTTTCAACACTTCATACATTTTGGGGCCTTGCACTTGACTGTGCAAGTATCGCAATGTCCAATACTCCACCGGTCAAACCTTTCGGTAGGAGTAATCAAATCGCTTCAAATTTGGTTTGTAATAGAGAGGTCCCTACATGTCACATTTTCCCGCTTGATATGGCGGGACACACTAGAATTTGCCGCGATAGGTACAGGAACCTCTGTACCCACAAACCTAATTTTAAAAGCGATTTGATTACAGAGACCGAAAGGTATTTGGCCGGTTTGAACCTAGTGGGGTATCATACATTGCAATACCCCAAAACGTATTTCAATATACAGAAATGGTGTAGTACGAAGTGTTGAGAATAAGAGTCATAGCCTTAACCGTTTGGAAGTTATAGCGATTCAAACGCAAGGGAATTTTGAGGGGCAATTTTGTGGAAACTCCCATATATATAAATATGTGTGCATACATGTATGTTATGTACATGTATGTATGTGTTTTAGCAAATGTATGAATTTTATGTTCTTGACCTTCATGTCTTCTCAGCCTTGTAGAGACTCACTGATGGAAGAACCATGTTGGTGATTCAGTGTCAGCTCTCTTGAACTATTCGGCATTGCTCCCGCCTGAAAAGTGCTGCAAGATGTAGAATAGGTCACAGTCAAGTTGAACTTTGATTTAGGAGTATTGGAGTTAATGATACATTAGTGTGTGCTTAATTGTAGTCATTTCAGTACTTCACCACAGGCCTATTGCTTTCTGGCCACTTAATTATATGTAAACTTTGTTTTAAGTAATGAATTGCTTCTGAAGGTGATAAAAAGATCTTGTTAGGACTGATGTTTGTTTTATGGGACACAAATATAAGCTTCCTGTCTGAAGTAATATCTGTGGATGCTCACCCGTCCACCAAAGGGTACTGTCAAAGAAACTAGAGGACCACCAGTTCTCATTGTTGTTGAAAGCATCATCACCTGCTGACAAGGCTCAGCTGCTCTCTGTGTCAGCACCTCATGCTGCATCCTGGCTACTGGTCACACCTCCTAGTCTTGACCTGAATTTTGAACCCAAATGAACTGTAATTCTCCATCCAATGGTGGCTAGGGATGGACACGGCTAGAGGCTCCTCATGTTCTTTGTGCCCTGATGCTACTACCTGTAAACAGGGTGGTGATGTTGTCCAGTGCCCAGCCATTGAATCACATATGTAACAATGGCCATACTGGCTAGGAATGTGATCCCTACTGACTTTAATTAAATAATAACTTGTAGTATATAGATTTATTAGAACTTATTATGATTTGATGTAACAATGGGGGTACATACATGTAATACATGTACGTTGTGGGTGCAAGGGTCAAGCATTTTAATAAAAGATGATGGTGCAGGGACTGATACAGAAACAAAAGATGAGGCAGCAAAAACTGTTAGTCATTTGCAACCACCCCCATGATGGGTGGGGCCTTAGGAAGAATGTTTTTTAGGGTGACTCTTTCATTGTAAGGGCATCCTGTTCAGCTGATCCTGACAAGAGAGTACATTCAATTTCAATTTCAGTGATTTCCAGTTTGTGGGGGAGGGGGGGGGGGGAGAACAAATGACCCACGCCCACGTCCTGCTCCAGCTGGGTATGGGGGCGTGGCTGTAAGCTCCTCCATAGGGTCTAGGGAAGAGCACATTACATTGTACTTCGACATCACCCATATTTCAACAAGTCAAAGAGTGTATGGAAGCACTTGTGGCTACAGTACATGTACACAGATAATGCCCATTACATAGAGGCCCATGGATGTAGATAAGATAACCACTGGCATTACCACTTACACACACACGCCACACACGACACACACACACAGACACACACACACACACACACAACACAACACACACACACACCACACACCCACCTCCTTCACAAAGAATCCAATCTTCATGTAAAGGTATCTGCCACACTATCTGCCATCAAGTGAAGGTCAGTATACACAGCTCACAAGATGCGTATTCATTTTAGCCAGGACAATGGTTGTGTACACCTTTGGACTGCCCTTGTGGTTTTGTGGTAGCAGTCAGGCCCCAAGGCCAACATAAACAACAGTACCTAAAGGTCGGCATACAAGGGGCGACTTCCTGCCGACTTGTCGCATGCAACTCGAATGAATATGGGTAAAAGTTCCGTAATTGTTTAGTTTCTGATGGTTTGCGGAACATTTGTCCATATTCATTTGAGTTGCATGCGACAAATCGGCAGGAAGTCGCCCCGTGTATGCCGGCCTTTAGAAGTACTGAGTATACCATATCAACGCTAATAGTACATGGCTACACTATATAATGGTATGTGTAATTTTGCCAGAGATGTCCCTGCTGGTGTACATATACATGACTACAGGAGGACAGAGAGGGTAGGTGAGACAGGAAGAAAGAAAGGAAGGAGAGAGAGGGATAAGAGCAAAGAAAGATGGAACACAAACTAAGTGATTGAAGTGTACACAATGTACCTGGGCAGGCTGGCTGCAGCACTGATGACGCCCATTCCAACTGGAGTGCAGTGCCTGCGGGCGTGACTGGAGGACCTGTCCAACAGATAACGTACTGAGCACAGATCATATACATGTACCATGCACACTGTTATTTGCGCATGTTGCACACAGTAGCAGAGAAGACATACATGTACATGTATAAAGTGAAGTGGGAGGAGGCCGGTGGTGTTGTAGCTGATCACAGTAAGGGGCAGAACACCCGCCAGAGCACCATTGTAATACAAACTGAAGTTGATGAGGATGCCATTACTGTCATTGGCAAGTCCCAAGACACAATGATGTAGGTGGAGCCCACATTCTGCACCGACACAGCATCAAATCCATCCGGTGCTGGGGGAAGGAGGGGGAAGAGATGACATCACATGCACACAATGACATCACACATACATGTACATGTATACACAGTCAGTGACACACACATACACACGCACACACAATCACACACACCGAGGTACCTACAACACCAAATCATACACATGTACATGTACCTGCAACACAAACAACATCCACATACATACATGTAACACACACCCACACCAACACATACACATGTGCACATGCACAGACACACACACGCATGCACACACACACAACACACACACAACACAACACACACACACACACACACCACACACATACACACACACACACATACACAACGTATACATACCACTATCCATTGTTGTGACATTGGCAACACCACCAGTCTGACATCCAGCTGTGGTGCATGCTGCTTCCACAAAGCTGTACTGTGTTGACGGCTGCAGGTTATGTACCACGGGACACTGGAGGTAGTGAGAAGGACGTTCCCCAGTACAGAAACAGCTTACACATTGCAGGCTGTGATGATCCCATTGAGAACTGAGGGTTAAACATCACATTGACAGAGGAAGTGGAGAGTGCCAGTAGCTGAGGGCTTGGAACCCCCAATGGTGCTGTGAAAGGGACCAAGATGTGACAACCATACACAAATACACACACACACACACACACACACACACACACCACACACACACACACACACCACACGACAGTGTGCATATACATGTATGTGAGTATGTGTGCTAGTGATACATGTGTGAATGTGAGTATGCATGAATACATATGTTCACACACACACACACAACACACACACACACACACACACACCCACACACACACACACACACCACACACACACACACCACACACACCACGCCTCACATAGATTTTCATTGCAATATAGGGGGTGTGGCACCAAATGTACTTACACAGCATGTGGCATGAGCAGGGCTGACAATACAATGTAAAAATTCATATTAGGGTGGGGTATATATAATAATCGGAGATCAAACACTTCCAAAGGGTGGGGTTTCCCCCCCCCCCCCCCCCCCCCCCCCCCCCCCCCCCCCCCCCCCCCCCCCCCCCACCCCCCCCCCCCCCCCCCCCCCCCCCCCCCCCCACCCCCCACCCCCCCCCCCCCCCCCCCCCCCCCCCAATGCCCCCCCCCCCCCCCCCCCCCCCCCCATCCCACATCAGCAGGCCATTTGGATTGGACAGTGCAGTCACAGCGTTCAGAGCAGTAACATTGGGAGCAGCCTGGAATGTGGGCATGGCTTGTAATGTCTTCAAGCTGCTGGAGTTGCTTTGGCCACACCCACCGGATGTGCAGGCCTGTACCAGTATGTACGCTGTAAACAGTTGTAGTCCAATACAGTGTATGGTATTGGACAGGGCAGGGATTTACCACTCCCACCCCCTATTCACCCCCTGGTTTGCCCCTAATTTGAATAACCCAGGGAGAAGGCCAACAGTATACCATATCCACACTCAACAAGGCCAACAGAATAGGGAGAAGGCCAACGGTATAAGGCCAAAAGTATAAAGACAAGGCAAACAGTATAGGGAGAAGACCAGCAGTACAGGGAGAAGGCCACCAGTCTAACAATAAAGGAAGAAGACCAACAGTATAAGGAGACGGGCAATTAACGGTTCGGAAGTAAAGGGAGAAGGCTACCACTGGTTACAGTGCAGGGAGATGTCCACCATTATAGAGAGATGGCCAACTGTACTAGTATAGGGAGAAGGCCTATCTACTCCTTCCAAGATATGCACATACATGTAGGGCCGAACACTACCCACTGCCGAACATACCCTACGCTACTAATTCACATAGTATACTCACCAAAACAACCTGCGTCTCAGAAGATGAAAGCATGAAGGGCATACGTAGTTCGATGCATCATTGTGCCTAATTGATGCGCTCCACATCTCCAGTGCAAGTGACGCATACATCACAATAGTGGAAAATAAGGTTATTCATAGGAAACTAAACTAACTGTCAGTGTTCATACTTCATAGCGGTATCTAATTATAGATAACCTCTTACCTCTAATTTAACTCTCATCATGCGATGTGGGCAAGGTTGCATGTTTGCATTTCATTAAACTGACCGGTTTTTAAATTGAATTATAGTAATACGTGTAGGTGTTTCTCTTTATCCCTTAAGTCACCTGGCGAAGATACAAAACAATGGTAAGCCAGATCCACTGTCGCATTGGGCAGTGCAAGATTACCTATTTGGGTGGGCTAAACAGCTCGACTGTTGGAAGATGCTCTATGGGTTAGTGATTGCTTGTGCCAGTATCTGTTCATGTGCGGAAAGCAACAATTAAACGTATTTGTGGCGATAACATACATCCCTGTCGTATACGGCACCAATTGCATTAACCTTGCATAGGCGGCTATAATAGCACAGAACCGCTCCAAACTCTGCCGCTACATCCATTACAGGTTTAGCTCTCTTCACCTCATCGATTTCTCTTTCAATGTGAGCCACTTTCGTACTTTAACCTTCTGCACTGTTGTCCGCTATCGCGAGCACCTAGCCATTTTGAAATACTTATTCCAATACTCGTTGTTGCCAATCGTCACATGTTTGATCATCGGAATCGATGGAAACGTACATGTACTCAACTGCATGCCGACGGAGTATCGAAACTGCAAGTTAAGGCAGAATACGTGAATAGCCTTTACTACATGTAATATCATATTTCGTTCTGCGCTATTATAGCCGCCTATAATATGCAAGGTTATTTGCAATTGGTGCGTTGTTATTAGAATTAGAATGTCCACTTCTCCTGCGTTGGAACATTATGACCATAGATTATTCTAAACAGCGATGTATGGTAACGCTTAATTGTGCCTAAGCTACGCCAGGGATGTATGTTATTACCACAAATACGCTTAATTGTTGCTTGGCACAAGCAATCACTAACCCATAGAGCATCTTCCAACAGTCGAGCTGTTAGCCCACCCAAATAGGTAATCTTGCACTGCCCAATGCGACAGTGGATCTGGCTTACATTGTTTGTATCTTCTCCAGGTGACATAAGGGATAAAGAGAACACCTACACGTATTACTATTATAATTCAATTTTAAAACCGCGCGTGGTCAGTTAATGAAATGCAAACATGCAACCTTTGCCCACATCGCATGATGAATAAATTAGAGGTAAGGTTATATATAATTAGATACTACTATGAACACTGACAGTTAGCTTAGATTCCTATGAATAACCCTTATTTTCCACTATTGTGAGGTACGACTGTATAGCCGATAAGTTAATGTATCGGTTCAATTATAATTGTAATTCAAATTGTATTGATAGTTAACTAGTTACGTTACAGACATTAAAGTTTATAACCGTTAACCTCTACTAGCTAGCCGACATAATTATAGCTTGGTAATGACTACTGTGGAAATGTTGAATATAGCAGGAATACGTACACATATGGCTAACAAAAACACAACCTAACATATACTTATCGTAACGCACTCACTCACTCACTCATACAATACAACAATTTTTATACTAAAAACTCTTCCTCTTCACTGTCCATCTTAATTGTTCCCAGCACAGAAGCTGCATTGCCACGTTGGATGGCAACTGAGAGTCTCTGAGTGAGGTATGCAAAGGAGTGGCTTCTCCACTTCGTTTATGAATAAATTATGCGCGGTAGAAATGTTTGTCTTGATTATAGTTTACGAATGGTTAATGGTATAATCTTATAAGCACAGATTCACAATCAGTCTGATTTATCGTAAATTATAACCGTGTTTAAAACTCTATTTGAAAAAAAAAAAAAAGCAAGATGACCGCCTATGTACGGGCCATTTCTCCATATGAGTTCAGAGAACAATTAGCATGATGACGTTATAGACGTCTGCAAAACGCTTTGGCTGTCTAGTTTACCGGTACACACTTTGGATAATAGCGTAGTAGGCCATACTTAACAGCGGTCTCGGCGTGTACGGTGCATGTTGTATTTCTTCCCCGCCTGATGTATATACGTCAGTTGATTGCAGTTCTCTTGTACATGTACACAAAGCATAGTTGCAATGTATACATACATCTCCATACACATACATACGTACTGCTCCGCATTTCTATACCCGTCACATATCTGCATTTCACTCCCGATATTGGGGCCAAACTTTACCAATATAGACACGCATCTGCATTCTAGTCCTCATACTAAGCATTCGACATACTGGTCCTATATGTTTCCCGATACGAACATCGCTGCATCGGGGGCGGATCCAGGAATTTAGGAAGGGGGGGGGCACAGGAAGGGGTGGGTGCGGGAGGGGGAAGTGCCCCCCTCCCGCGCGAGCGCGGAAGCTTGAGCAATATAGCAATACTGACAACACATTCATAATGAAAAATTAGCACTTATCACTTAATACAAAAGCATGAAAGTACATGTACTACTAATACTAGTATGTTAGCTAGTTTATGCATTTTTGTCATACAGTGAGGCGGAGAGCCTTCGTGGTCGCTTTTGAATGGTCGCGAAGCGTTAATTACTTCTTCACAGCAGTTACACGGTACGATTACGTAACGTGAATATATAATTAGATGAACGAAAGGGGGGGGCACGTGCCCCCGGGTGCCCCCCCCCCCCCCCCCCTAGATCCGCCCCTGATCAGCATATGCAGAGTCTGCATAGTTCTGCATACGATACACTTCCGCGCAGTGATGTCTTCCCATTTCCGAACGCCCTTCTCCAAAAGCCTTGTCAATGTGTGGGTGCGTGGTATATGGCATGCGTGTTTGTGCGTGTCACAATGGGCGGATTGCGTTTGTGTCAACGCCGCACGCATATACGTGGATTGAAAGTTGGCATGTACAAGCCTTCTTATAGGCATACATGCATAAAAGCAAGCGTATCGGTACACACACAGAGTGTAATACGTACTAACGTAACTGACCTTGTATATAAAAAGTGACTTGAGGTGTTAGTAATAAATGTCTTGCAGAAATTATAAATTGAGCTGTTAATGATATTCGCCTCAAATTATGCGTTTTAACGTGATGCTTATCAATTTTTCCAAATGGGACCGGGGAACGGGCGAGGGTGTTACAAGAGTAGCGCCATATATGGCATTGGCCGCCATTTTTAATAGTAATCATTGAATCATGAGCACCGATGACCATTATAATATAAATCCTCCAGGAACCGACAGGTTTAAGGTAAAAAATATGTTTTTACCACTGCAAAACACACTGGTGTATAGTGGACCAGAATCTGTTGCCGCAAGTGAAAAATCCAACACGAATCAATATTTATAGCTGGTGGAATGCTGTAATTAGGTCAGTTTTATGTATACTTGTCTATATATACGGAAAGCACTATTTTGCCTCCAGGAACCAAAACTTTCAATTTAAAGGGGGTGTTTTCTTTTTTAAATCTAAGACAGAGGATACTGTGCAACCAAGATTCCGTTGCCGCAAGTGAAGTATCATCTTGGAGTCAGGTTTGTGCTGTACATAATTAATAGCCCGTATTCTTGAATATTTTATAAAAACGCATCACGGATAATTCGCAAAATCATATGATGTCTTTCTAAATATGCAAAACAGAAATCATGCGATGGAATCTCAGAAACAGAAAAACTGTAACTTTTACAACTTTGATGACTGCTCATTTCTAGCTCCATATGAATATCGATAGGACTCCTTACTGAAATAAAAACTATTTGGACCCTCCTTAGCTTACTGAAGATGTGGAGTTTTTGAACCCCATGGGCTATCGGTTCTCGTAACGTCGGCACGGAGCTAGTGCAAGACGCCGAAATATACATACAGAAATGGTGTACTATGAAGTGTTGAAAATAGAAAGTCGATAGTATGTACCGTTCGGAAGATGCAGCGATTTAAACGTAAGGCCTTTTTTTAAACAAATTTTATAATACGCACGAGATCCCTATTCGCGGAAATGATCCCATATAAAAGATATCATGCACTGCATTTTTTGCATGTACTATACATGCTTGATGAGGCGGTTAAGCCTTACTTATTCATATGCACAGATATTTCAATGCGCCATTCGTCAGTGGCTATTCTACGTACCATACTGATAGGACTAAGATACCTGAGGTACAGATAACACCGTTAAACACACAGTCACACGATATAAATGTAATAATCATTACGTTTACATAAGAGTGTTATATAACTCCCCATCATTCCTTGCTCCTGCAACAGCGGTAATGGCAAATGTACCAACACTGGGTGTTCTCAGGTTGAAGCTGGTATTGTTAATGCTTTTTTTTTTTTTCAAACATTCGTCAACTAAAGTAATTGGTGTACGACACCAATTGGAACTTGTCAGGCAGAAAGGTCTCTTTTTCAGTTTTGAGACGAATAAAAACACACTTAATTCAGTTCAGCTATGACTGAAGAAAGGAAGGTTGACAGGTCTTCTCTTTTAAACCCCCCCCCCCCCCACCCCCCCCCCCCCCCCCCCCCTCTTCACCCTAATATAAATTTTTACATTCCACAGGTCATCGGTTGTCCAAGGGCTGATTTTAATCTGGGCGGAGGACCAAGTTCAATTAGAGTAACCTTCGTAAAGTAGGTGACCAGCATGGCAACCGCAGCCAGCCGTGCGTAAACGTCGAAACGGTTAAAAAGATCGCATTATTTCTGTATGGTCATAGTATTAATTGTGGCATTTTTACAAGTTCAGAAGCATGGCGCTCGCTCATATTCCTCAACGTGTGCTGGGGCAGCAACCACAAGAAAACCCAGCTACCGTAGTAAATTGGTTCCGTATAGACTCACTTCGTCTACATGACAACCCTGCCTTTAACTATGCAGTCACAAGCGGACTGAGGTTCAAAGCCATCTTTATCGTAGACCCGTGGTTCAACGCGAGTTATAACAGTGGACTCTCCGTCAACGTGTGGCGGTTTCTCCTCGAATCTCTCCACGACCTGGACAGCAAGCTCCAGAAGAGACCCTACCAGACTCGTCTCAACGTGTTCGTTGGCCAACCTACAGCTATTTTACCCGAGCTCTTCTCTAGGTGGAACGTGAGCAAACTCATTTTCCAAGCCTCTCAAGTAAGCTATGAGTCGAAGCAACATGACGAGATCATCCAACGTATGGCGACGGAACACAGCGTAGAGTGTGTTTCGTTCTTTGCACACACACTGTACAATCCCAACGACATTCTTACGTGCAACAACGGCCGCGTGCCTGTCTCGTACAAGGAATTTCGCCGACTTCTGCCAATAGTGGGATGCCCACAACAGCCCATTCCAGAACCCATTCCAGAACCAAATCCTCTATCACTTTTAACGTCATGTGGTGTAGGCACAAACATTGCGGAAGGGGAGATACCGACCCTCCAGAGCCTTGGATTTGCCCCCAGTGAAAAGCTGTACACCAACCACTGGGTTGGGGGAGAGACTGAAGCACTGAGCAGACTCTCCAAGTTTGGTTCCCACCGTACAGATGACCCCATTGAGTGGCTGATGAACAAGGACTCTTTCAGTCCCTACATTCGGTTTGGATGTCTCTCTGTGCGCCAGCTGTTTAGTCAACTCAGGCAATTTGCCTCCTTGAGAGGTAAGGCTTTGCTCCAGGAGATGACCAAAGACCTTTTACTTCGAGAGTTTGCATTTCTTGTTGCATACTTCACTCCAAACTTTGACCAGATGAAAGGCAACCCCTTGTGCATTCAGCTCCCCTGGGATGATAATAAGCAGTATTTGGAAGTGTGGCGTCAAGGTCAGACTGGCTTTCCCTGGATTGATGCCATCATTCGTCAGTGCCGTCAAGAAGGCTGGGCACACTCCTTGGCCCGTCAGAGTATTGCCATCTTTTTAACACGAGGTTATATGTGGCTGTCTTGGGTGTTGGGAAATGAGTTCTTCCAAGAATTTGTGTTGGATTTTGAGCTACCCACCTCTACTGTGTGTTGGATGCAGAGCTCTTGCAGTGGGTTCTTCTGCAACCAGATAGAGAGCTACAACCCATGTGTGATAGGAAAACAGATGGACACGGAAGGCCAGTACATCAAGACTTATGTACCAGAGCTTCAGGATTTTCCTGTTGAATACATCCATCAGCCATGGAATGCTCCTCAGGACATCCAGGAGGAAGCAGGCTGCATCATTGGTGTGGACTATCCACAGCCAATAGTGGATGTTTGTAATCAAGGAGAGCAGTGCTGTAAGCGCATTCGAGCCATTATGACTGCCTTGTATCAAGTGTACGGTACCAACCCGTGATAAATGCACTTAAAATATGGATCACTTCTTTGCCTCTTTGAGGTGCCGTGACCACCGACTGCCTCTCTGTGTAATCATTCTTCATTTCTTTTGTTTTGCTCAAATTTTGCTGTTGCAGTTGAATGTAAAGATGACCATACACTAAAATGCAACATGTAGAGGTGACCGACCATACACTAAAGGCAACATTTAAAGGTGACCATCATTAAGGCAACATGTAAAGGTGACCGACCATACATTAAAGGCAAAATGTAAAGGTGACCATACACTAAAGGCAACATGTAATGGTGACCACCATTCATTAAAGGCAACATGTAGAGGTTACCATACACTAAAGGCAACATGTAGAGGTCACTAAAGGCAGCATGTAAAGGTGACCATACATTAAAGGCAAAATGTACAGTGCCACTGAATGAATATTTCATTCAGTAACATTTCTGTACATGCAATCTGAGTCTACTGGTATGATAAGAGTTACATGCAACATGTGACTAGTGTAAGGACAACACACACACATATAAACACACTTCAATGTGACAATGACAATTCAGAAACAGAGTCTTCTGATGTCAAAAGCGTGTTGCGTCTTTGGTGGTGTGTCAATAGTATCTCTTTGTCTATCCAAGAGGCTTAGGTGCTCCATGTCAATGGTGGGCACCTGTTTCTTTGTGCTTGAGTCCGACCAATGCATGTCGTGTTTTGACTCTGAGATGTCATGTCCTGGTGGTGGGGCATCTTCCCCCTGTGAGATCAGTGCTTCTCTGTCTGTGCAAGCCCCCTGTAGTGCTGGGTCAACTGATTTCTGTGCATAGTGGTGTATGATTCCCACAGCAACGACATCTCCCAGTACATTGACCACAGTATGGAACCAATCACAGAGAGAGGAGGGAGGAAAGAGGGGGAGGGAGAGAGGAAGAAGGAGGAATGGGGTGGGAGGGCAGAAAGAGAGAGAGGAAAAAGGAGGGAGAAAAAAGAGGAAGGAGGAGAGGTATCTGACTTGATAAGCCTCTACACCACCTCAATTAGTTTACCGTTTCATGCTCTAACTAATCCATTCCCTCAAGTAACCCCTGGTCGAAGCTTAATAGGGTAAAAGCCATATGCACTTTCTTGAGGCCAAATCATCTCTGTTTACCACCCCCCCAAGATGTGATATACACAGCAGTGAAAGTACTAGACTCTTCCATTTATGCAAACCGATACTAAGACGATGTAATTAACAAAGCAATCTGAAGTGATATTCATTCGCAAAGCGGTTGTCTGTTTTTGCTGGAACCACGAGGTTCTGACTGAAAGTGCAGTACTCCTTCAATCCTCCTTGAAAAAAAAATGAGTGAGTACCCCCGTTGAATTTTATTTTCCTATCAGTCAAATGTCAGACCAGCAAAATGTAAACAAACCTAAACCACTACAACAACAAAATGTACCTTAAATAATTGTAAGCTTAATGTACTTGCATATGCTTTTTTGACATTTCTGTGGTACTAAAAATATATAAATTGTGCCTTAGTGGAGGTGAATCCACACACCTGCACCTTATATAGCATTCCCACCTTGTACCAGAGGCACCTACTACATTGCCTCCTGCAAAATGATTTTTGTTTAACTACTTGCCTTCCTACACCACACCCACCCTTCCTACACCACACCCACCCTTCCTACACCACACCCACCCTTCCTACACCACACCCACTTGCAGGAACCAGTCCACTGATAGGAAAATGCCCACATCTTTAGGAGACAAGCGTATAGACCACACTCTCCCTTCCACAGACCGCCCTCTCTTACAGGAACCAGTCCACAGTTAGGATAATGGCCACATCTTCAGGAGGCAAGCCTACAGCAGTCAGAACCATGACCAGAGTGAAGAGCCCGGCAGAAGGGACAGCCAGCAGCTGCACCCACACTGGCAGCTATGGCTGTGATCCTGATGGAGAGGGGAGGAGGGAAGGAGAGGGAAGGAGGAGGGAAGGAGTGGGAGGAGGAGGGAAGGAGAGGGGAGGAGGGAAGGAGAGGGAGGAGGAAAGGAGATGGGAGGAGGAAAGGAGAAGGGGGGAGTGGGGGATCAAGCAGCTAATTCGGATCAATTCATATCAACACCCACCCTATCACAATGATGTCCGATGCATTTGCTGCTCGTTGCCTTAGCTGTGCGATGAAGACAGCAGCCACAGCCTCGTACAAGGCCGTCCCATTCATGTTGATGGTCGTACCGAGGGGGAGGATGAAGTTGGTCAATTTACTGTTCACCCCAAAGTTGTTCTCCAAGTTACGCATCGTGACTGGAAGTGTGGTAGCACTGTAGAGGGCTGCAACTGGTGTGGCATCGAACTGGTGTGGCATTGAACTGGTGTGGCATATGTGGCATTGAAGGTATGTGGCATTGAAGGTGTGTGGCACCATGAGGTGTGGGTGAAGCAGTGGAAAAGAGGTAGGAAAGCACATGAACCTTTTGCACCAATGACATGATTGATTAACACAGTGTGCTTGTGTGTGTGTGTGTGTGTGTGTGTGTGTGTGTGCGTGTGTATGTGCGTGTGCGTGTGCGTGTGCGTGTGCACACTGTTAAAAAAAAAGGCCCAAGGGGTGTTAGGTTTGAGGGGTGTTACAGCCCAGGGAGTGTTATGGCAACACACAAGGGTGTTGAGCTGACATCTTGGGGTGTTGGCAGGCTGCGTTAGGGTGTTAGGAGCAACCCCCAGCAAGGGTGGGGTGTTAGGTCGTTTTAAAGGTGTGTTGTCATAACACGCATTATACTCCATTGCGATAGTTCCTTGTTTAGTAATTACTTTCTGATGGATTGAGGGCGTGGTTTGTTACAGTCGTACCTCACAATAGTGGAAAATAAGGGTTATTCATAGGAATCTAAGCTAACTGTCAGTGTTCATAGTGGCATCTAATTTATAGATAACCTCTTACCTCTAATTTAATTCATCATGCGATGTGGGCAAAGGTTGCATGTTTGCATTTCATTAACTGACCGGTTTTAAAATTGAATTATAGTAATACGTGTAGGTGTTCTCTTTATCCCTTAAGTCACCTGGAGAAGACACAAAACAATGGTTACCAAAGCCAGATCCACTGTCGCATTGGGCAGTGCAAGATCGGCTAAAAAGCTCGACTGTTGGAAGATGCTCTATGAGTTAGTGATTGCTTGTGCCAAGCAACAATTAAGCGTATTTGTGGTAATAACATACATCCCTGGCGTAGCTTAGCACAATTAAGCGTATTTGTGGTTATACCATACATCCCTGTTTAGAATAATCTATGGTCATAATGTTCCATTGTATATCGATTTCACCAACTGAGTGACAGTGCAAAAATACCTTTTTGTCAAACGTGAACTCACCATAATTTAGCCTGGATAAGAATGAACAACGCTGGAGGAGTGGATATTCTAATTCTAATAACAACGCACCAATTGCAAATAACCTTGCATAGGCGGCTATAATAGCGCAGAACGAAATATGATATTACATGTAGTAAAGGCTATTCACCTTAACTTGCAGTTTCGATACTCCGTCGGCATGCAGTTGAGTACATGTACGTTTCCATCGATTCCGATGATCAACATGTGACGATTGGCAACAACGAGTATTTGGAATAAGTATTTCAAAATGGCTAGGTGCTCGCGATAGCGGACAACAGTGCAGAAGGTTAAAGTACGAAAGTGGCTCACATTGAAAGAGAAATCGATGAGGTGAAGAGAGCTAAACCTGTAATGGATGTAGCGGCAGAGTTTGGAGCGGTTCTGTGCTATTATAGCCGCCTATGCAAGGTTAATTGCAATTGGTGCCGTATACGACAGGGATGTATGTTATCACCACAAATACGCTTAATTGTTGCTTTCCGCACATGAACAGATACTGGCACAAGCAATCACTAACCCATAGAGCATCTTCCAACAGTCGAGCTGTTTAGCGCACCCAAATAGGTAATCTTGCACTGCCCAATGCGACAGTGGATCTGGCTTACCACCAGGTGACTTAAGGGATAAAGAGAACACCTACACGTATTCAGGGGTCGACGTAACTGTAACGCGTAATCATATTCATAACAATGATGACGTTTTTGCGCTAATCAAGTTATCGTAAAAACGTCACATCCGCATGTAACAAATGGGACTTGTGTAGCGCTAGCGCTCACATAAACGCTTTTGTTCATTGGTGCGCTATTGTTCAACGGTGCGCTTTTGTACGTACAGCTCTTTCCTTACTTCAAAAGCACTTACTATTGCTTTGCAATAGCATTTCTGTGCGGTGTACAGTGATGAATGAACCTGCTTGTATTGCTACAGCGCGTACGTGGTTGTCCACAATTTTATGACCAGTGGCTGGCTGAGTTTCCCTGGTTTTGCTTTGAGGATGGCATGATGTTCTGTACCCTGTGCATGTCACAAGACAGTACATAGGCAGGCCAATTTGATAATGACACTGAAATGGAGACCTTGTATTTAGCTTCAAAACGCAATTAGATATCTTTATGTGTACTATATAATAAGAGAAAGCTTGCTAAAAACATGCGCAAAACTCTGTGGTTGATGACGCGTTCTTGTAACAATATAGTTTAACAAACTTGTGATGACAGACGCGCCATATAAATGAATATGGTTATGCGTTACCGCTACGTCGACCCCAGTATTACTATAATTCAATTTTAAAACCGGTCAGTTAATGAAATGCAAACATGCAACCTTTGCCCACATCGCATAATGAATTAAATTAGAGGTAAGCGGTTATTAGATACCACTATGAACACTGACAGCTAGTTAGCTTAGATTCCTATGAATAACCCTTATTTTCCACTATTGTGAGGTACGACACGGCTGTATCATTAGGCCACTTAGTTCATAAATAGATTATTACGGTACATCTACCATCACCGTAGCGACCGACCTAGCAACCGAGTGCGAATGTATACAGCTTGGCTGCATGAAATAAGACTTAAATAACATTGGAATAGGAGTTATTGTGCATCATCTATGGTTGTTCTTATTCTGATTCCATGCACGCAGGACCGAATCCCCATCCTGATCCACTGCGCACGTGTTGTAGTGGCCCTGGAGGAATCGCGTGGTTAGACCATTCTACATAAACTAATACTTTTTCGACAACGTGCAGTTTTCCCTGGTGTGTATTTAGTCTATATATTCGTGTTCCCAACTCAATAAAGAGCAAGGATTCTCTTTGCAGGTGCAATGAGTTTTTTTTTTGTCAAAGCTGTGAGCAATTAAACGCGGTGTGTTTATAGGCATTCGGTACCGTTTTTTCGTCCATTCAAGCAATCGGTTATGCAAAAGCATGCAGATTGTTTGTTGAGGTTATGCAGGGTTTGTGGGGGTTATATGAACTTAACAAGAAGCATGTCTCCCATATACTGTTGTGCTAATTATGCCTCTGACTTAATGATGGTCTTAGGTATTAATCTTGCCACTGATACCCCTGCCAGTCACCCTGTATCGTTTTGTTACCTGTGCCAACAAGTTATTACTGCGTACAAAAATGCATTAGCTCATGGAAGGACGTACAAAGTGCATGTGCACAGTAATGTTTGATGGTTGGGAGTCACATGGCAACGACATGTGCTGTGTATGTAAACATGGGAAGAGTAAAGAAGGAAGGCCAAGGAAATGCAAGCTCATTGTTTGACCAGGGAGACCTTTAGAAGTTTCTTTGAGGAGACTTGTCAAGCACATGGAGCTCACTGCACCTCCTCCATTTGTGCCATCAATGTTACATCCACCAACCATAGCAGGGTATGTATCTCGGTTGAATGCTGAATGTCCTTTATGTTTGGAAGTACTGAACAGCCCAATTGATCTTGTTACATGTGGGGCAATAGTCTGCTCCAATTGTTGCTGTACTTGACTAAATCTGCGCCATGAACTACTGTGTACATGTTGCTATGGTGATCACCTAAGAGATACTACCACAGTGCGAGCACCATGTAATCTTGTTCTGGATGCTCTCAAGTGCATTCCTGTTATATGCAGCAAGTGCAAAAATGAGATCCTGCTTTCAGACTACGCAACTGACTTGGGATCTGGTTGTGCATTTGTGCCTGTTAACAGCATTGTTAGTGACATTCTCAGCCATCCAGTCAACCAACCTCTGTCACCTATTGAGTCTCAGTTACAAAGAAATTTAGTCAAATGTTCACTTCTATCAAGTCCAACAAAAGGTGAACAGGGTGTTGAGAGTTGTCATACAATGCTGTACCATATGGAGAAATGGCCCATACATAGGCGGTCATCTTGCTTTTATTTTTTCAAATTGAATTTCAAACAACAACAAAAGCCTAAATAAGTCAATGAATTGAAGTCCTTATCCTGAATAACCATCTACATTATTACATAATTATAATTATAATTATATATTACACCAATTGCGAATTAATTATATACAACACACCTATATGTACTTAAAGTCTTTACGAAAGTGAAGACGACCTAGCCAGTAATGCCCTAGCGTTGGCCCTGACCAGGCCAATACTTAGTCTTCCATAAAGCCCAGACACCGCAGAAGACTTGGGACAGCCTGTTCGAGTGGCAATCCGCGTGGCGAGTCTGTCAAGACATCTACCAGCTTCTTCTCCCCAACAACCATACGTCTCCACTGATAAGGGGATACAGACCCAGCCCAGACGACTGCATTTTTCGTCGTTGGCGACATGCTTGCGAACTTCAGCAGCCGACGCAGCAGACCCAGCCATCACACTCGCTTCATTCAAAGTAGAAGGATTTAGCGCTGATGTGATGGTGAAATCCAATGCGGCAGGTTTGCCAAACTCCCAATTAGGCAGCAAGATGTCTGCGGGGCGTGTGCGGCTTCCCTCAACATCCAAGCCACTACCTGCCTCTATTTGACCTGCAATACAGGCCAGCTTACACGATTCCCAGAAGGCGTCACGCAGAGAGTTGTGCCTGAAGATTGAGTCGCCTCCACTTTTACAAGTAAGAGCATGGTGACCCAGGGGGTCTAGGGCGTGTGATGGACAGAATGAACAACTGGAGCCGTTTTGAGAGGTGTCTAATCCGAGCCACCATTTTAGAGCCATCTGAAATTCAGGAGGATCGAGGTGTAAGTTCTTGTGGGGAGTTGGCATAACTGAAAGCCAAGCTGAGGCATGGGGAGAGGACACCGAGAGGAGCCGGGCACAGTTAGCCGGTGAAGAAGTATGGTCAAAGATAATCTTGAACTGGTGGTCTTCGATCATGGATGACAGTTGCCTTTGGTGGGGAGGAGCATCGATTATGTCCTGTAAACCAATACCCTCCATCCCCTCAACGGCGTCATTAAACTCAATAAGGGACTGCTCCAAGTGGTGGTTCTCTCCAAAAGCAATACCAAAATGACCCATGGAAGCAATGAAACAAGCACTTGAATGGAGTCTGAGACTGCGAAGACCCAGGCCTCCCCTACTAGGACTCAACTGAGCTTGCATCCAAGCAATATCGGAGACGTCTACGCTTGTGCACTCTGTAAAACATCGACGGATGTCCCGGTCAAAAATGCCTAACCCTTCAGCAACCAAGGATGGTGGTGTAGATCTTGCCAAATGGACCATTTTACAGAAGCTACCACAGAAGCGAAGCAACAGATAAGCAACCTGTGGGTCTTTGGATCCAACTTGCTGCAGCCTTGAGAGCAGAACATTTGCCTTGGCGCGCTGATTTGCAACAAATTTAGCACAAAACAAGATATCACCGATGGGAGCTCCCAGTACCTCCATGTTAGGTGTATTGGACCGCTTCATACCCGGTGGGAAGGAATTCATGTTTCCCTTGGAAAAAACCTCGCATTTAGAAACATTGAGGAAAAGGCCTAATTGAGGACCCAGCTCACTAAGTATGGTGATCACCCTGGCGACAGCCTTCTCTGAACCTGCTACAGCCCCATCATCCATATACCATTTGTGGTACAAAAGGTGTGATGACACTTCATCGGTAGCTATAGTGCCTACCAGTTTCTGTAAGACTAGGCAAAAGAATAAAGGCCCCAGAGGGGTTATAATTTACGATAAATCAGACTGATTGTGAATCTGTGCTTTATAAGATTATACCATTAACCATTCGTAAACTACAATCAAGACAAAAATTTAATTTCTACCGCGCATAATTTATTCATAAAGAAGTAGTCATTTCGTAATACCTTGCGTCATCTTAGAAAAAGGTATAATTATTAATATTATATCGGCGCGGCTAGCTAGTAGTGGTTAACGGTTATAAACTTTTGTCTTTAACGTAACTTAACTATCAATACAATTTGAATTACAATTATAATTGAACCGATACACAAATTAAAATTAACTTATCGGCTGGAGATGTGGAGCGCAACAATTAGGCACAATGATGCATGCAGGGATCGAACTACGTATGCAGCCATTGCTCTTCATGCTTTCATCTTCTGAGACGCAGGTGTTATGGTGAGTATACTGTGTGAATTTAGTAGCGTAGGGTATGTTCGGCAGTGGGTAGTGTTCGGCCCTATGTGCATATCTTGGAAGGAGTAGATATGGCCTTCTCCCTATACTAGTACAGTTGGCTATCTCTCTATAATGGTGGACATCTCCCTGTACTATAACCAGTGGTAGCCTTCCCCCGAACCGTAAATTGCCCGTCTCCTTATACTGTTGGTCTTCTTCCTTTATTGTTAGACTGGTGGCCTTCTCCCTGTACTGCTGGTCTTCTCCCTATACTGTTCGCCTTGTCTTTATAAAGTTGGCCTTATACTGTTGGTCTTCTCCCTATACTGTTCGCCTTCTCCCTATACTGTTGGCCTTCTCCCTATATACTGTTGGCTTTCTCCCTATACTATTGGCCTTCTCCCTATTCTGTTGGCCTTGTTGAGTGTGGATATGGTATACTGTTGGCCTTCTCCCTGGGTTATTCAAATTAGGGGCAAACCAGGGGGTGGATAGGGGGTGGGAGTGGTAAATCCCTGCCCTGTCCAATACCATACACTGTATATGGACTACAACTGTTTTCAGCGTACATACTGGTACAGGCCTGCACATCTGGTGGGTGTGGCCAAAGCAACTCCAGCAGCTTGAAGACATTACAAGCCATGCCCACATCCCAGGCTGCTCCCAATGTTACTGCTCTGAACGCTGTGACTGCACTGTCGGCCTGCTGATCCAGTACATATGATGTGTGGGATAGGGGGGGGGGGGCAACTTTCTTGGGGAAACCCCACCCTTTGGAAGTGTTTGATCTCTGATTATTATATATACCCCACCCCCGATTTACTGTGAACACGACTTTGTATTTGTAGCCCCGCTCACGCCGCATGCTGTGTAAGTAATGTAGGTGCCAAACCCCCTGTATTGCAATGACAATCAATGTGAGGCACGTGTGTGTGTGTGTGTGAACATATATATTCATGCATACTCACATTCACACACACAAGCAGCATTTGCATGCATGTGTGCCATGTGCACATGATGTGTGTGTGGGTTAGTGTTCAATTATATTCAACAAAGCCCCAAGTGGTCATTGACAACCACTTTGTATCTTTCTCACACCCTTAGCACCTGTGGGCCAAGCTCCCCCTCAATACCAATTCCTCTTCCAAGTCCCTCCAATGGAATGCTTCCCTCCAACCCGACTATGTCATCACCGCCTACACCTTGCACCATCGAGTCCCCAGCCTTAAGTCCCAGTCAGAGATGTGGGCACCTCCTTCGACGGTAGGGGCCTGGCTACATTCAGCAGGCACATGTTCCTTTGTGGTTTTATTAACCAGGCCACAGTCCAGTTCCATACCTACAACCCCAGCGGCATTCTCTTCTACCAGATCAACAGTGTAATGACTGACATCCTGGAGGTGAAGCTTCATGGCGGGTTGCCATGGTTAATGTTTGCTCAATGTGGGCTCTGGACCAGCTGTCGTTGGATCCAACAGTACCAGAACCTTCAACGATGGTCAGTGGCACACTGTGAGCTTCAGAACTCATCGGTCATGTGGAGCTTGTACGTCGGTGCGAGTGTTGTGCAGTCCCCTCCTGTAACCTCTGTGATGGCCAGGGGTACGTGGTACTGTTTGAGCAGGCCTCCAATACCTTCTACGTCACCGTGGATACGGTGCATGCAGCGGCCATCACTGCCGTGATTGTCCCACTGCTGACCATGAAAGTCTACTTTGAGTGATTTCCCAGCACGTCGAGCAAATATGGCATTGCAACCCCTTACAGCATGTGTCTTATCCCCTCCTGAATGGTACCTCGGTGTGCGTGATTGTGTGTGCATGTGTATGTGTGTGTCACTGACTGTGTATACATGTACATGTATGTGTGATGTCATTGTGTGCATGTGATGTGATGCTGTGTCGGTGCAGAATGTGGGCTCCACCTACATTATTGTGTCTTGGGACTTGCCAACTGACAGTAATGGCATCCTCATCAACTTCAGTTTGTATTGCAATGGTGCTCTGGCAGGTGTCCTGCCCCTTACTGTGATCAGCTTCAACACCACCGGCCTCCTCCCCTTCACTTTGTACATGTACATGTATGTCTTCTCTGCAACATACGCAAATAACAGTGTGCATGGTACATGTATATGATCTGTGCTCAGTACGTTATCTGTTGGACAGGTCCTCCAGTCACACCCGCAGGCACTGCACTCCAATTGGAATGTGGTGTTGGGCGTCATCAGTGCTGCAGCCAGCCTGCCCAGGTACATTGTGTACACTTCAATCACTTAGTTTGTGTTCCATCTTTCTTTGCTCTTATCCCTCTCTCCTCCCTTTCTTTCTCTCCTGTCTCACCTACTCCCTCCCTCCCTCACTCCCTCTCTCCTGTCCTCCTGTAGTCATGTACATGTACACCAGCAGGGACATATGTGACAAATTACACATACCATTTATCCTCCCTGTACTGACTTGTTGGAGTCATGAATGTTTGGGGCAGTATGCTCCACTAGCAGAGAGAAGAGTTGTAGGAGAAGGGTGTAGTGTAGCCATGTACTATTAGCGTTGATATGGTATACTGTTGGCCTTCTATACTCCCTAGGTACTGTTGCTTATGTTGGCCTTGGGGCCTGACCGCTACCACAAAACCCACAAGGGCAGTCCAAGGTGTACACAACCATTGTCCTGGCTAAAATGAATATGCATCTTGTGAGCTGTGTATACTGACCTTCACTTGATTGGCAGATAGTGTGGCAGATACCTTTACATGGATTTCTTGTGAAGGAGGGTGTGTGTGTGTGTGTGTGTGTGTGTGTGTGTGTGGTGTGTGTGTGTGTGTGTGTGTGTGTGTGTGTGTGTGTGTGTGTGTGTGAATGGTAATGCCTGTGGTTATCTTATCTCACATCCATGGGAGGAGCTACACCTCTATGTAATGGGCTTTATCTGTGTACATGTACTGTAGGCACAAGTGCTTCCATACACTCTTTGACTATGGGTTGATGTCAAATTAAAATGTAATGTGCTCTTCCCTAGACCCTATGGAGGAGCTTACAGCCGCTCCCCCATACCCCAGCTGGAGCAGGACGTGGGCATGGGTCATTTCCCCCCCCCCCCCCCCCCCCCCCCCCCTCCCCACAAACTGGAAATCCTGGATCCATCACTGAAATTGAATTATACTCTCTTGTCAGGATCAGCTGAACAGGATGCCCTTACAATGAAAGAGTCACCTCTCAAAAACGTGATACCGTCCTTCCTAAGGCCACACCCATCGTGGGGGTGGTTGCAAATGACAAACAGTTTTTGCTGCCTCTATCTTTTGTTTTCTGTATCAGTCCCTGCACCATCATCTTTTATTAAAATGCTTGACCCTTGCACCCACAACATACATGTATTACATGCTTGTTTACTCATTGTTACTTATATGTGATTCAATGGCTGAGCACTGGACAACATCACCACCCTGTTTACAGGTAGCGCCAGGGCACAAAGAACATGAGGAGCCTCTAGCCGTGTCCATCCCTAGCCACCATTGGATGGAGAATTACAGTTCATTGGGTTCAAAGTTCAGGTCAAGACTAGGAGGTGTGACCAGTAGCCAGGATGCAGCATGAGGTGCTGACACAGAGAGCAGTCGAGCCTTGTCGGCAGGTGATGATGCTTTCAACAACAATGAGAACTGGGTCCTCTAGTTTCTTTGACAGTACCCTTTAGTGGACGGGTGAGGCTGTGATAGCATCCACAGAGATTACTTCAGACAGGGAGATTATGCCTTATATTTGTGTCCCATAAAGCAAACATCAGTCCTAACAAGATCTTTTTATCACCTTCGGAAGCAATTCATTACTTTTAAAAAACAAAAGCTTACATATAATTAAGTGGCCAGAAATGACTACAATTAAGCACACACTAATGTATCATTAACTCCAATACTCCTAAATCAAAGTTCAACTTGACTGTGACCTATTTTACATCTGCAGCACTCTTTCAGGCGGGAGCATGCCGAATAGTTCAAGAGAGCTGACACTGAATCACCAACATAGCTACACACATGGTTCTTCCATCAGTGAGTCTCTACAAGGCTGAGAAGGCATGAAGGTCAAGAACATAGAATTTCATAAAACACATACATACATGTACCACATACATGTATGCACACATATTTATATATATGGGACAGTTTCCACAAAATTGCCCCTCAAAATTCCCTTGCGTTTGAATCGCTATAACTTCCAAACGGTTAAGGCTATTGACTTCTTATTCTCAACACTTCATACTACACCATTTCTGTATGGTGAAATACGTTTTGGGGTATTGCAATGTATGATCAATACCCCACTAGGTTCAAACCCGCCAAATACCTTTCGGTTCTCCTGTAATCAAATCGCTTTTAAAATTCAGTTTGTGGGTACAGAGGTTCTTGTATGTATCACGGCAAATTGTGTCCCGCCATATCAAGCGGGAAAATGTAGGGACCTCTCTATTTACAAACCGAATTTGAAGCGATTTAATTACTCCTACCGAAAGTTATGGTAGGTTTGAACCCGGTGGGGTATTGGATGTTGCGATACTTGCACAGTCAAGTGCAAGGCCCCCAAAATGTATGAAGTGTTGAAAATTGGAAGTCGATAGCTTTAATGATTCGGAAGTTATAATGATTCAAACACAAAGAATTTTTATAACATTTAATACAGTCATGTATTATATATATGCAATGGGCCGTTTTCGTGGAAACTGTCCCATATACATGTACATACACATATGGGGCAGAGAAAACATGGTAGTTTTCAAATGTTATAGTTGACACAAATCTTATGCACCTCAACTTAAAGTCGGACTAACTGTTGCAAAGTTAAAAGTGTGGAATCTTTAATAAGTCAATGGGAAAGGTCAATAAAGTGCGTACCGCAAGTGTATGACTGCTATAATGTGCTATTGTACATTTGATGCTTCCACCGTTTGTACCAGACTTTACCATACATGTAGATAGTTAAGAGATCTATGACGTAACCTCACTATGTGTAAGCTCTTATCAGGCCCATAGCCAGGGGGGGATCCCCCCCCTCCCCCGTTCGATGCTTGAGTTCCGCCTCTTCTAGTTATGGTACTTATAAAAATGCATTAGGCCCGAAGGTGTCTCCCTTTTCGTATTTGGCCCGCTAAACGCGAGGGGAACCTGACGGACTTCCCCCCACCGCTCTCGTATTTGGGCCCCCGGATAAATGCTTTCAGAAGTATTAATCGATCCCCCCCCCCGCCTAACTTCCTGGCTACGGGCCTGCTTATATGTACTAACGTTCCGGTATAGTACAGTTACACAACCATTTAGCCTATTACGGACGTAGCTACTGTAATCATGTACGTGTCACATTCATGCTAACCTAGGACTCTGAGACTTGCAAGATGCTTCCGTCAAAAGACTGGTTGGTTGTCATGCCCAGGCACTCCTGTGTCGATTCTATAAGTGGCAAACTCCTCTGTGTAATCGCCACCCTCCGTCTTTGCAACATATAATCCCAATTAGTGCCCACTCTTACAAGGGGTCATGCTAAGTCAGTGTACATATTGGTCATTAATACAACATCAAAAAAACAACCAGGTCTGGGCACGGCTGCATGACTGACGATAAGGTGGCACGTGATGATCGTGGTAGGCACATTGAATGTGGGGTGTATCTCACTAACCATTCAAGGGAAGTGCGATTTGAAGGCCCTAAGCTCTGAAAAAATAATGATAAATAAGTTCATTGATTACTCTCATGTAATCCGTGAGCAGGTAAGGAAAATGTCATTTGGTTTGGAAACTATTGATGACTGAATAAGGAAATGAGAAAAAATGAATGGACATTGGAAACCTTGCATAATTAATGTGGAAGTGCGGATATAGGTACTTAAGTTGCGAAAAACTACACAAAATATGTCAACTAGTCCCCACATTGCAAATCCGAGAGCAGCTAGTCAATATTTGTTTTTTTTCTGCAGTTAGCTGCAGTTTTCTGAATGCGTCCATACATTTTCTATGGACATTGAATTACGCAATGACCGAATACCGCGTAATCCTTTTGACCGCCAATTTCTCGATATGCGAGACCCTGCTCAGAAATTATTGCTGATGCTCAAAGTACACATGCTTCGTGTGACTGCTGAAAACATCTCTGCCAGGCCAAATGTGAATAAGAAAAGGAAAAGCAAGTGAACTCCTACCATGGTGTTTTTCAGTTATGCCGTATGCTGTTCCACAATGCAATTACCTACATACGCGTGGGCTCATCAATGACTTGTATTTCTCATAATATATCTCTGTGAAAAAAAAAAAACTCATAACATTTGGATTGTTTTATTTCATTTCACACTAATTGGACTAGTTCGTTACGTTGTTGCTATATTCAGCAAAACTGCAGCTTTGACAATATGTAAAAAGCAGGAACGCGCGTTTTTTTTACAAACCGGATACATTATGTTGACATTCTACAAAAGCATGATTACTTATTAAGTTGTTCTTCATGATACCTGCTTTTTTTTACATTTAAAAGATTAGTAACACCATGACAAAGACGATTTACCCCGATGTATCCGACCCCATTGCTAGGTAAATTCAAAATTACTTTCTCCGGGGCGCGCGCGCACAAAATGCAATGAAACAGCCGTGATGATATGACTATGATGGCAGCTGTGACTTCGTAGTTGGAGGTGATACTGGACTTCAAGTGAAAAGTTATATCTTAATGGTATGCACGCACACAAGTTCAAGGTCAATGTTTGTACAAAAGGTTATTTGTGCATGCATCTGTGTCTGTTACATTGTACATTAGTTATCTGATGTTGAAAGAAAGGACTACACACGTGTGTATAGTACAAGTCAGTCATGCGCATCCACCCCTTGCTGCAGCGGTGTTTAATTGTTATCAGATGTACAGTAAGGCTTCCCACAAGTAAAAGTTCCCCGATGTACATGTAAAGGGTCAATCTTTGTTGTTTTAAAGGTCCACTACACGTGTGTACAGAAGTGTTACCCAAAATTGAGTTGCATGAAAATGAAATAATTCATGTAATGCGCAATTGGTGAAATGTTTTGATGCATGTATAAGGCATAATGTATGGTAAAATAAAAGTACTGCAACCCTATCTTCTCCCATATAGTTACTCCCTGTTTGAGCCCAACTCTCGCACACTAGCAGAGTATGGAGTGAGGCTTGAAAAAGCAATTCTTAGGGATAGTGAGCTTCTGAGTGAAGTAAACAATGCTTTTTGCAATAGCCATCCATTGCTAGCTCAAAAGGTTGTTACAAGATCTGCCCGTGCAGCAGTAAGTAAGATTAGTGCAGATGCATTACTTGCTAAAGCACTCAGTGTACGAAGATCACAGGCAGGGTCACTGCTAAAAGCTATCCGTATGGTTAATGCAAAGAAGTTGCAAGAGAGTGATATTTTAGTCGGGCATAGGTTTCATACTGCTGGGGCTGAACCTTATTTCTTAGATAATTCAAAGAGCGTCGAGGACAACCGTGCTGCTAAAAGGCAGCGATATCAAGAGGACGTCGAGGAGAACCGCGCTGCTAAAAGGCAGAAATACGAGGACAATTCGGCTGCCATTAAGGCATCTGAAAGGAATCGGTATTGGAATGACCCCGCTGTCCGATTGGCTAAACGTGCTGCCGAGAGGAAGCGGTATCGCAGGGGGTCACCGAACTACCACTACCACCCAAAGGTATGTCATGGCATGTTGTATTGCACTAGCATTAAAAAGCTATAGGAAGATGTGCATGCAACATGTGTACAGCACGCATGTAAAGGTCGGCATACACGGGGCGACTTCCTGCCGACTTGTCGCATGCAACTCGAATGAATATGGGTAAAAGTTCCGTAATTGTTTAGTTTACTGATGGTTTGCGGAACATTTGTCCATATTCATTTGAGTTGCATGCGACAAATCGGCAGGAAGTCGCCCCGTGTATGCCGGCCTTAAGGGATCTGCACAAAACCATTCACTTCACATGTAAAGCATGCATGGTGACCCAACTGTTGTGTACAGTACATGTAGTCCTTTCTCCTTTGTGACCTGTCTATTGAATATTGGGGTGTCATCCTTAATCTGATGTACAAAAAGGCTTCCTTATCTGATGTACAACGGTAGCCCGCCTGCAACTGTGTATGAATTTAATTGCATTTGCTATGGTTGAGCAGTAGACCTCAATGGTAGGTGTGTAGTGGCAGAAGAGAAAGGGGACAGAGATAAGGATACCATGCACCCCTTGAAATAGAAATGTACAAATGAGTGTCGCAAGCTCACTAGTGAAGAAGTAGCATTTGTGTTGAGGACAAAGTCACTGTTCCAAATGTCCATTCATCATTGGAGGGGAGGTCATTCCCATGTAAACATTGTTAACACCTTTTAATTTGGAGCATGAACAACTTCCTCCAATTTTCAGCACAGTGGCACCTTTGGGGGGTCATGAGTTATGCGGACCAATCCAGTGAATAGTGATAAAATTGGACCAATAGAATTTTAGCACAGCTGGCAACACACACACACACACACACACACAACCACTCCCCCTTATCTGTGAGGTCATGACTATGTAGACCAATTGGTGATGTACCAATGAAATTGGACCAATAGAATTATAGCACAGCCGGCACACATTTCATGTATAAAAGCGACTCACCTGCCAAATATTAGTGCACTTTGCTTGCTGAGAATGAAAAAGGTAAAAACTAAATCCTTGCACTTTGTTTCTATATTCTCTGTCAGATGCAGTGCTGCCCCCCTACCGTCCGCCGCCAGCAGTAGCAGCGCTGCCCCCACCACCAGCAGCAGCAGCAGCGCTGCCCCCACCACCAGCAGCAGCAGCAGCAGCGCTGCCCCCACCACCAGCAGCAGCAGCAGCAGCGCTGCCCCCACCACCAGCAGCAGCAGCAGCAGCAGCGCTGCCCACACCGCCAGCAGCAGGAGCACCGCTACAGTATTGGCACCAGTGCCCCCACCACCACATCGCCTGCTGCCACCCTGGCCCTGCCACCACCCACCCGCATGGCTCCCATGGCCTGAACCAGGCTGCCCAGGTCAGAGACGAGGCTTGGGGAGAGGAAGAAGACAAGCCAGGGGAACCGTACAGTACATTAAAAACTCATATACTTATAATTTCAATTATTAAATTGTTTAACCTTCCTCCTTTCGAAAATTAAAATGAATTTGTGACAACATTTAAAGACGCGCTACTACGACAGGGGAAAAAACTAATGAAACAAGTAAATAAAAACATTCTCTAACGATAAAGTTGTTGGTATATAGGAATGACCAATGGTGGTGTAAAAAGCACGGAAACAAGAGTGACAAAAATTTGACTGGAAAATTGAAATAGGCCTATATTTAGCACACTAACGTTATAACAGTACATGCCTGAGTAATGGGCTAAATATAGGCCTATTTCAATTTTCCAGTCAAATTTTTGTCACTCTTGTTTCTGTGCTTTTTACACCACCATTAGTCAATCCTATATACCAACAACTTTATCGTTAGAGAATGTTTTTATTTACTTGTTAGCACAAGGAAAGAGGTTGTAGGTGGAGACTATGTTACTGTACTATACGAAAAACGCTGTCAAGCAATTGAACAATTTTATTGTCACTTGACCATTTGCAGCAGGAATCAATAGAGTGGAACTCTTGGGGTGCACAAAAACCTGGTGGCTCAATTCTGGGAAGGATTGTTACAGGCTTGAGCAGAGTGAGCTCCACATGGAAGTAGATGAAGCAGACTTCACCACATGCAGAGTGAGCTCCCATTGGAGTAGATGAAGCAGACTTCACCACATGCAGAGTGAGCTCCCATTGGAGTAGATGAAGCAGACTTCACCACATGCAGAGTGAACTCCACATGGGAGTAGATGAAGTAGACTTCCCCACATGGAGTGAGCTCCACATGGGAGTAGACTTCACCACATGCAGAGTGAGCTCCACATGGGAGTAGATGAAGTAGACTTCACCACATGCAGAGTAAGCTCCACATGGGAGTAAATGAAGTAAACTTCTCCACATTTATTGGACAGCTTATTTATAAATTGATTCATAATGTATTGAAGGGCATCTTAATAATAATCGTGTTATGACTCTTGAGGAGACATTTTTCGCTCTAATGGTTTTGTTGTTGATATATACATGCTATTTGCTAATTTGCTATTCCATCTACGTTTAAAGATTACGTGTAGCCATAATCTAGGTCTACATGTAGCCATTGTAGCCAAATCTAGGTCATGTAGGGCATGTTATTAATTGCTCTAAGAACTGCAATAACTACCTCATTAATTATATAGGCTTTCGATTAATGAACAGGACAGGTTTAAATGGTTATAGGTTTATATTGAAGTCAGTTAGTTAGTTGATATTTTGCTTTTAGATGGCTCTAATTAAGCAAATATTATAGTTCAAACATCTTTAGATTAAGTTAAATGGTTAAGTACCTAAATTCAAACATTTAAAAATCTAATTTATCAAGACCCTCTATAATTATCAATATTCAAGTTAGCGCTTAAGTAATATGTGATTTTAATAACTACGTTTAGTCTGAGGTCAATTTATCTGGTTTGGTTGATTGATTTTCAAGTTACTAATTTAAATACCAAGTTATTAAAGTTAAACATAATTTTATGTTTAATGGCTTATTAAAATGGTAATTGTACTCATTTCAATAGTGAGTTATTAAAGTCTCTTGATTGTGAGGGTTATCAAGCTTTATTATTTTGTTGATTAATAACAAAAATGTAGCAATATTGTTTGGGACTTCATTGTCTACTAAAAAATCATAATCATAATACAAGTTGTCGCACATTATTAGTTCATTTTACTTGCTTGGACATCATGGTGCTATAGTCAGCATCCCGTTTTGTGGCATTCACTATATATGGTCACTTACATCTCAAACTGGAGTACAGCAAAGTGATCCACAAGGTCCCTTTATGTTTGCTCTAGTTCTCCATAGGATGGTGACCACCATTCACACTGATGAGGCGTGTGCTGGATTACTGCAAAATGTTTGGTATTTGGATGATGGTTCCATGGCGGGTGAATCTTCACCAGTGTTGAGAGCCCTAACCATAATTCTGGCTCAAGGTCCCTCATTGGGGTTCCATGTTAATCTGGATTGTTTGGTGTTAGCAACCTCTCATCTTTCCCTCCGTCTATACAGACATCAAACCAACCTAACATAGAAATCCTGGGAGCACCTATTCGTGATGCTGAATTTTGCAACACTGGCCAATTCTTCTGTAGTAAACATCAGGCAGCTCTAACTCTTTTGTCAACCATTAATGATCTTGGTAGTGTAGATCCCAAGTTGCACTATACTTATCCTGCTGCGTCTTTGTTCCAGCTTCTGCAAACTTGCCCACATTGCCAGGGCAACGCCTCCATACCTCATTTTGGACTTTATGGAGAAGTTTGGCGCAGATGTTTGCCGTTCTTTTGCTGATTGTACTCGTGTTGATGTCCTTGACTCAGCTTGGAGGCAGGCCCAGTTGAGTTTAAGAAGAGGGGGATTTGGTCTGCACTCATTGGTTCTTCATTCATCAGCCACCTATATTGCATCCAATTGGACAATCCCATTACTCACTACAACACCTGTGTTTCGCTTTCAGATTCCCTGTCAATTAGCAGCTAGGACGGCCGTGCTCCCACACAAAAGAAACTATCTGATGCAATAGAAGAGATGCAGTTCAACTCTCTCCTTAATAGTTGTTCTCTTGCTGATAAGGCCAGACTGCTGTCTGTATATCACCCCATGCGTCAGCGTGGATTCAGTTGTCCCTTCCCTCAGCTTGGGACTGCACCTTGACCTGAATGAATTTCAAACAGCAGTGAAATGGTGGTTGGGTGCCAATCCCTCATTGAATTTGGATGGAAATCAAATGGTTTGTCCTCTATGCCCCAACTGTGGAATGACCCTCTGGGTTACCATAAAGGCACTTAAATTTTGTTTGCACTATTACAATTTGCCTGATCATTACAGTGTACTACCACACAATAACTTATTAACTAGTATGGAGTTATAACTATTAAACCAAGTTATAGCATTATGAGTAATGGCTACATGTAATTAGGTACCTTCACAAATCCAGTGAATGTTTTGAATATTCTTGTGTACTTCGAAATTCAGCACGAGCGTTTTGAGTATTATCCAATACTGTACCCATCTCTCACTCAAACGCATACAGGGTGTCCAGAAATGAACAGGACAGGTTTTAATAGTTATAACTCCATATTAATAATAGTTAATAAGCTAATTATAAGGTTGTACACTATGATCAGGCAAATGATAATAGTTCAAACAGTAAGGAATAGCACTTCTTCAACAATTGGTCTCATATAGCTATCAGTACTGTTTGCATCCAATGTCAAACACAAACACGAAACAGTCTAATCTAAGTAGACGAGCACTGGTCTACGCGTAGGACAACGTGCCTGTAGAAGAGATAGATTAGGTATGTGTATAATTACATCATCTCGTTTCCACGAAATGAGACCTAACGCATGTTTTTTCTTCAAGATTTCAAATTGTTTGATATTCTAGAAGTCTGAAATGTCCTCTACACATGCGTTGTCTGACCATACTGCCACTGTATTACCCTAATGCAAGGTGAATCACTAAGTTAGAGTATTGTCACAACTGCCACATTTCAATGCTCCTTTTCACATAGATTATTTGTGCACAGTAAGATTGAAACCACACCCTTTCCACATTGCGTGTCCCCGTTTATAATTGGTGACCTTATGCATTGATCCAATCATTCAGCACTGGACTGACCACAACCACTTAATTTCATGCCGGAGGCCATTTGTGTAAGTATGAGGGTGACCACAATGACTTAATTCCTCCTTCCCAGTGCACAGGTACGTATGACATAGATGGAGGCGTATGACATAGATGGAGGTCATTTGTGTAAGTACGATGGCACATCCATGCAGACATCCTGTTGAGTTTTCCACATTGCTACAGGATAGATGTGTCCCCATTACAATTGGTGACCTCATGCTTTGATCGGTCCCCTCAATGCTCAACTATTTGTGGAGGACCACAATCACTAAATTTCATCCATCCCAGTGCCAGCCTGGGGAGGAGAACATGTACTATGGACCAATAGGGCCTCAATCAATGACTGAACACAACAAGAACACTACACTGCAGAGACATAGGGGACACATGCTCCTCCTCCTCCATACTGTGCTGTAGTACCACTACAGGGACATAGGGGACACATGCTCCTCCTCCTCCATACTGTGCTGTAGTACCACTACAGGGACATAGGGGACACATGCTCCTCCTCCTCCATACTGTGCTGTAGTACCACTACAGGGACATAGGGGACACATGCTCCTCCTCCTCCATACTGTGCTGTAGTACCACTACAGGGACATAGGGGACACATGCTCCTCCTCCTCCATACTGTGCTGTAGTACCACTACAGGGACATAGGGGACACATGCTCCCCTCCTCCATACTGTGCTGTAGTACCACTACAGGGACATAGGGGACACATGCTCCTCCTCCTCCATACTGTGCTGTAGTACCACTACAGGGACATAGGGGACACATGCTCCTCCTCCTCCATACTGTGCTGTAGTACCACTACAGGGACATAGGGGACACATCCCTCCTCCATACTGTGTTGTAGTACCACTACAGGGACATAGGGGACACATGCTCCTCCTCCTCCATACTGTGCTGTAGTACCACTACAGGGACATAGGGGACACATGCTCCTCCTCCTCCATACTGTGTTGTAGTACCACTACAGGGACATAGGGGACACATGCTCCTCCTCCTCCATACTGTGCTGTAGTACCACTACAGGGACATAGGGGACACATGCTCCTCCTCCTCCATACTGTGCTGTAGTACCACTACAGGGACATAGGGGACACATGCTCCTCCTCCTCCATACTGTGCTGTAGTACCACTACAGGGACATAGGGGACACATGCTCCCCTCCTCCATACTGTGCTGTAGTACCACCACAGGGACATAGGGGACACATGCTCCTCCTCCTCCATACTGTGCTGTAGTACCACTACAGGGACATAGGGGACACATGCTCCTCCTCCTCCATACTGTGTTGTAGTACCACTACAGGGACATAGGGGACACATGCTCCTCCTCCTCCATACTGTGTTGTAGTACCACTACAGGGACATAGGGGACACATGCTCCTCCTCCTCCATACTGTGCTGTAGTACCACTACAGGGACATAGGGGACACATGCTCCTCCTCCTCCATACTGTGCTGTAGTACCACTACAGGGACATAGGGGACACATGCTCCTCCTCCTCCATACTGTGCTGTAGTACCACTACAGGGACATAGGGGACACATGCTCCTCCTCCATACTGTGCTGTAGTACCACTACAGGGACATCATCCCTCCTCCATACTGTGCTGTAGTACCACTACAGGGACATAGGGGACACATGCTCCTCCTCCTCCATACTGTGTTGTAGTACCACTACAGGGACATTGGGGACACATGCTCCTCCTCCTCCATACTGTGCTGTAGTACCACTACAGGGACATAGGGGACACATGCTCCTCCTCCATACTGTGCTGTAGTACCACTACAGGGACATCATCCCTCCTCCATACTGTGCTGTAGTACCACTACAGGGACATAGGGGACACATGCTCCTCCTCCTCCATACTGTGTTGTAGTACCACTACAGGGACATAGGGGACACATGCTCCTCCTCCTCCATACTGTGCTGTAGTACCACTACAGGGACATAGGGGACACATGCTCCCCTCCTCCATACTGTGCTGTAGTACCACCACAGGGACATAGGGGACACATGCTCCTCCTCCTCCATACTGTGTTGTAGTACCACTACAGGGACATAGGGGACACATGCTCCTCCTCTTCCATACTGTGTTGTAGTACCACTACAGGGACATAGGGGACACATGCTCCTCCTCCTCCATACTGTGCTGTAGTACCACTACAGGGACATAGGGGACACATGCTCCTCCTCCTCCATACTGTGCTGTAGTACCACTACAGGGACATAGGGGACACATGCTCCTCCTCCTCCATACTGTGCTGTAGTACCACTACAGGGACATAGGGGACACATGCTCCTCCTCCTCCATACTGTGCTGTAGTACCACTACAGGGACATAGGGGACACATGCTCCTCCTCCTCCATACTGTGCTGTAGTACCACTACAGGGACATAGGGGACACATGCTCCTCCTCCATACTGTGCTGTAGTACCACTACAGGGACATCATCCCTCCTCCATACTGTGCTGTAGTACCACTACAGGGACATAGGGGACACATGCTCCTCCTCCTCCATACTGTGCTGTAGTACCACTACAGGGACATAAGGGACACATGTTCCTCCTCCTCCATACTGTGCTGCCCAAAAAACCACTTCATGCAATGTGCAGGTGCCCAGTCCCTACCACCACCTTCGCTTGGCCCAAACAGAATACCTGCTGACAGCAGCCATCTTGCTTTTTAAGTGCAGCGTGCTAGATGACAGGAGAGGGAGGGGCCAGGTGGGGAAGGCCAATCATCAGTGTGGCCTGACTAGCAATAAGCTAACCTCCTCTCTGATCTTGGTGAGCATACTCCCCCTCCTGTCCAAGGTCACCTGCATCTATTCCAAGCTGGCCCTCTGCTCACACACCTGGGAGGTGGCTTTGGTCAGCTCACTCCTGCTACGGGAGAGGTCACGCATATGCAGAAATCAGCGGTCACCAGGAAAGTGAGGTGTTCAAAAAGACATCCTATAGCATGTGTTCTCTTGCTAGTACATAGGGATAGTGTGGTTTGAATTTGTGTTGAATTTATAAGTACTAATGGTTCGGATGTATTCAAAACAAAGTTAGACTTACACCTATTTAAATGTATGAAAAATGGTTACTCTTGAATTTAATTAACTAACCGCAAGTTATAAAACATTTGCCACCTCACTTTTACGTGTAGAAAGGTTGTAAGGTGCAAACTGTGCAATATATATATATACCATTACATTGAAGATTTCAGTTCGGGAAAGCAAAACATAGCTTCCCATTAATATGTACACAAAATCAATGTTTTCTGACCTAATTACTGTATTCCACTGTTTTTAAAAACTGAATCTTAATGAAAAATTGAGTTGCCACCCTTTATTATTATTTGCAGCACATTGGTACATGTTTTCATGCCATTAGTTTTTTCCATTACATAGATATTTCTAGTTCGGGGAGCCTTTGAACAATGTTCGGTTACTGGGGCCGCCATTTTGACCATTATTGAATAAATGGTCGTCATACAGAAACACGGCCGGCTACATGTATGTACCATTACATGAAGCTTGAAACTAAATAATGATATTAGGTTTATTAACTCGCAAAATGTTCACAAACTATTACTGGCCACATCCCCGCTTGGCAGGGGCGGATCCATGCAGTATTTGGGTAAGGGGCCGGGGTTCGTGGAGCCCTGGTTGAGTACGAAAACGGGGGGGGGGGGGGGGGGGGGGGGGGAAGGGTTCGAGATACAAGAACTGAGACGCGATTCGCCGAAGTGGCACTCTGATTCTAATTTGATGCTTCATAACCGTTCAAATTTGTCCAACCCCACGGGTCCGCTACAGCAACTTATAGGTAACATGTCATTTATGCGGGCAGTCTGCATTTGAGAACAGCCAATTATAAACGGCTTTCTATCTGAAATTTGTGACCACGCCAGCTGGCGTGTAAGGTGGGAGATAATATAGTAAGGTCATCGTTGATTAATTAATTCACGTCGCAGACATGCAAATTGTCTGTTCAGAGCATATATACGAGGGATTAGGTTTATATGGCTGCGGATCAGTCAGTTCGGTGTTGCATCCTTTAATTTCCCCCGCTTTTTTATTTGCAAGATGTATAGAACGTTTGAAGCTGATCCGATTCGACTATTATTTAATGTCCTTTTAATAATCACGTATTACGTTGCGTGATCGCTCTGCATGCAATACATACTCGCAGATCACCTTTGCACGAACATTAGGTTTATTGACAGTGTCACTTTTAACCTGGAGTCATCAATCCATTCAACCATGCGTATTTGATCATAAATCAACTGAACATTTATCCCAGTGAATTGTGAAATAAGGACTATACTAGCTGCACGAAAGATGCCATGCAATACCTGACCTTGTTATTGTTATAACCAGTAGTTGTAAGGAAACATTGCCTGCATACTGCATGCAACCATTTGCATCATGCATATATTGAATGCGTGCACCAATTTAGGTGCACACGCACAGATAGTAAAAGTATGCAGGCCTCCTGCATGGGCAGCAAGTTAGTTCTAATCTCTTCATCATGCATTTACCATGCATGCAATTGAGAGCTATACATGTATATGGGTAAACTGCACTTCAAAGCATTCATTACTGCAGCGGTGCAGTCATGTTATCTTGCACCGTATTGTCTTGCATAATGCACAATCACTTAACGTAATTAATCGCAGACTCTATGACAGCATAATTGGATCATGCACCATCAACCGCATGTATCACAATGCATGCATGCACGGATAATGCTCGTAACTAGTGAAATGAACAAGAAAAGCGTGGAAATTGTAACTGAGCATTGTCCGAGGTTACCAGGCAAAAGAGTCTATATAAAAATCGCCGAGCTTTTTCATGTATACCGATAGAACTTACGTATATAAGCGTTGAAAAATACAACCATTTTGAAAGTAATGCCGCGAGTGCTACTGACAAAGAGAATGACATGAGGCATATCCCACTGGGTTCGAGCAAGGATTGTAATAGTCAATAATCATTGGTTAGAGCTACTAGCTGGTTCAAGTAGACAATGATAAATTAAAAGAACAGATCACATTGCACACTGCCATGAGGCATAACAGATATATTGTGTGCACACATGATTTCTGAATGTTTTGGTCAGTCTTTATCGGGATACGTTGCATGATTTATTTATCAACTAACTGCATATGCGTGGGCGTACCGCAGTAGCCACACCCTCGCGCAGAAGCTGTATTAAAGACTTTCGTTATTTTACTATTTAATTATACCAGATTTAAATCAATGTTACATGTGCACGTGAGCCAAAGTTTCGTCGTAGACGTCATGAAGGTATTAACATGATATTTAAATATCTTGCGTCATCTTTTAAATACATTTATGAATAAATTTTACTAATTATGCGCGGTTGAAATTAATTTAAATGTCTTGATTTTAGTAAAAGGGTGCTTAATGTTTTTTTCATGAAAAATGCATATTATAATCAAATCGATTTTTAGAGTATATTAAATATGTTTGAAATTCAATGTGGAAAAAAACAACAGGATGACCGCGTATGTATGGGCCATTTCTGGATATGGGTCATCTGATGGAGGCGGGTCTCCAGCTCCTGGTGTGGGTACAAAGGACATGGAGAGGAGGGGGAAGGGATGAGGAGGGTGTAGTATCACTAGGTGTATGGGTAATTCGAGATTGCACCTAATTCTTTGGCAAAGTGTTGGATTTCAAGCAGTCTTAACATTTTGCATACTCCAATGTTAAGTGATTTTTCTTCTCCTTTAATGCCTTTAGCTAAGAGACAAGCTCAAAGTTGGGGGGAGGGACACATGGGAGGGACACCTGTAACATGTTGGCTTCATGCTGAGTCTGAAATTCCTTGAGAATGTTTCCAAGTGCCCTCACCACTTCTTCTGGGGGAGGGCTGGGCACTGTGGGAACTAGGTGGTTTAGGGAAGTTGATCAGAAAGGGTTAGGAGAGGGGAAAGGCATTTCTCTTACATGGGCCAGATTGCTTTAGGGTCTTCGTGCAGAACACATGAACCTCCTCCCTCAGATGGTTCACAAAGCTCCCATAGCATTCTGCTACATGTGACTGCCTCTGTTTGGCCTGTGCTAGCTCGGGTCAACCATGGGGGATGGGGCTGGGTGTCTGCACTCACCTCAGATGCTTCCTGCTTCAAGGAACTTAAACTGGTCTTGCAAAGCTGCAGCTGATGTGAGAGGTCTTCCATTGTGGAGTCTTTCTCTCTCGTCTTGAGGGTGTGGTCATGCTCCACCCTCTGGAGCTCCTCCCTCACACTTCAATGGTATAGGGTCAAAGTGCAAACCAGGAGAGACATGTAACATCAAGTGATGGTTGGGAGAATGGATTACTGCGGGGGAGTAGGAGGGCAATATGACCATAACTTTAAGGCGAAGATACACTAAGAAACATGTTGCGTTCAACTCAATATATATGTGTACATTTTCAGTAATCTACGAATTTACTGAAATTTAACTCATATTCATTTGAGTTGCATGTAACATGTTTCCTAGTGTATGGTCGCCTTAACCTTTAATCTCCAGAGCCAAGTCCTACGCGTAGGACCAATATTTGAAAATTCGTTATTAATAGAAATGCCATCCATTTCTTTACTGTTGTTTGATGTGTCTATCATGCGAAATTTACCAATTGTCAATCTATTTTTAAATCACACCCTTGGTTACACGATGCAAAAAAAAAAGGATGCGGTTCTTAAAAATACATTATGTGTACAATTTAATTGTCACAGAAAAAAGTATGACAAGTATAACTTTTTTGGATGCTTTTTGAAGCTTGATGTGTGTGCTAATTCTATGGCAGCATGGCGTAAATATCGAGACGGTTAAAAAGATAATCAGGCCTCTATACGGTCATAGTTTTAATTTTAATTGTGGCATTTTCAGAAGCATGGCCTTTGCGCATATTCCTCAACGTGTGCTGGGGCAGCAACCACAAGAAAACCTAGCTACCGTAGTACATTGGTTCCGTATAGACTCACTTCGTCTACATGACAACCCTGCCTTTAACTATGCAGTCACAAGCGGACTGAGGTTCAAAGCCATCTTTATCGTAGACCCGTGGTTCAACGCGAGTTATAACAATGGACCCTCCGTCAACGTGTGGCGGTTTTATCTCGAATCTCTCCACGACCTGAATGACAAGCTCCAGAAGAGACCCTACCAGACTCGTCTCAACGTGTTCGTTGGACAACCTACAGCTATTTTACCCGCGCTCTTCTCTAGGTGGAACGTGAGCAAACTCACTTTCCAAGCCACTCAAGTAAGCTACGAGTCGAAGCAACATGACGAGATCATCCAACGTATGGCGATGGAACACAGCGTAGTGTGTGCTTCGTTCTTTGCACACACACTGTACAATCCCAACGACATTCTTACATGCAACAACGGCCGCGTGCCTGTCTCATACAAGGAATTTCGCCGACTTCTGCCAATAGTGGGATGCCCACAAGAGCCCATTCCAGAACCAAATCCTCTTTCACTTTTGCTGTCATATGTTGCTCCAGGCACAAGCATTGCGGAAGGGGAGATACCGACCCTCCAGAGTCTTGGATTTGCCCCCAATGAAAAGCTGTACACCAACCACTGGGTTGGGGGAGAGACTGAAGCACTGAGCAGACTCTCCAAGTTTGGTTCCCACCGTACCTCTCTATCAGATGACCCCATTGAGTGGCTGATGAACAAGGACTCTCTCAGTCCCTACATTCGGTTTGGATGTCTCTCTGTGCGCCAGCTGTTTAGTCAACTCAGGCAATTTGCCTTTACATCTGTAAAGGGCCAAGCTTTGTTTGAGGAGTTAACCAAAAACCTCTTGCTTCGAGAGTTTGCATTTCACGTGGGATACTTCACTCCAAACTTTGACCAGATGAAAGGCAATGCCTTGTGCATTCAGCTCCCCTGGGATGATAATGAGCAGTATCTGGAAGCATGGCGTCAAGGTCAGACTGGCTTTCCCTGGATTGATGCCATCATTCGTCAGTGCCGTCAAGAAGGTTGGGCACACTTCTTGGCCCGTCAGAGTATTGCCGTCTTTTCAACACGAGGTTATATGTGGTTGTCTTGGGTGTTGGGAAAAGATTTCTTCCAGGAATTCATGTTGGATTTTGAGCAACCCCTCTCCTCTGTGTGTTGGATGCAGAGCTCTTGCAGTGGGTTCTTCTGCAACCAGATAGAGAGCTACAACCCATGTGTGATAGGCAAACAGATGGACATGGAAGGCCAGTACATCAAGACTTATGTACCAGAGCTTCAGGATTTTCCTGTTGAATACATCCATCAGCCATGGAAGGCTCCTCAGTACATCCAGGAGGAAGCAGGCTGCATCATTGGTGTGGACTATCCAAAGCCAGTAGTGGACGTTTGCAATCAAGAAGAGCTGTGCTGTAAGCGCATTCAAGCCATTATGACAGCCTTGTATGAAATGTATGGTACCAACCAGTGACATCCATCCCCTTCCTTATACTGCTCCTTCATTACCTTGGCACACTTAATCCCACATGTGCAGACTATTGTTTAGTGACTGATTGAAAATATTTCTGCAGTGACTTATTTTCTTGTATTTTAAAAATGCCTATCAAAATTATAAAAAGGCAACCAGCAGAATGCTTTGAGTATGGATTCGTGGAAATAGGTGGTTAGGCACAGAACAATGACAATAAGTGTTCAGCATATCATGGCACGGCTGTTACAATTGCTTTGAAACTTGGACAGTAGGCCTACACCCACTATGAAGTTAATGACCTAGCAACATGACTAATTAACTCCCTAGCAATCCGAAAAGCAGATTTTTTTAACATCTTTCCCAACATGTAGGATTTGATGGCACAAAGCGTTTGAAACAATTATATCAATTTCTTTGCCAGATTTATGTAGTCATCCGGTTCAAAGTTTAATGGTACAGCGTGGGTACGAATCGCACAGGTGCGTGAAAAATCTCGCCTTATTTTATTGGAGGTAAAGCGGTTGTTTCAGTTGGTTTTGTTGTTGTTTCGCTATCACGCGCACTCGTTAGTGAGTATTTTAACCGCTGAATATGTAAATATAACGCCGCCATTTTTATATAATTTCATGTTTGTTTCTTTTTCCTTGGCCTTCTCACTGGCGGCGGCACTTATATGTTAAGGTAGTGCTCGTTCATTAAGCTTTTCATTTAGGATCCTTTATCCCAGAGTACGTTCGTGCTTATTAGGAGTTGAATTTGGCATGAATTGATTCAACTCTCTGCTCTCTCGTTAAGCTACAACCAGCTTTGTGTGTTGACAGCTTAAAGGAAATGGGAGCTAGTTCCACCTCAAGGTTATCACTGACAAGCTTGTTGCTAAGGGCACGTTTTCTATCACTGCCTAGTACACCCAGACAGATAGAGCATGTGTGGCTGCTAATGGTGGCTGTACGGCGTTCTTTATTATTGGTGGTTGGTGATACAGCCATAATGTGCTCCTGCAGGAGTGTTTCCAGAACATGGGTATGGAAAGATGACAATTGCACTTTGCATTCCTCGTCACCAATCATATGACTTCAGTAAGGACTTGTATGGGCGCTTCTCTTGTGCGGGTTACGGGGCCGTAGTCAGGGGTGGGTCGGGTGGGTCGAACGGGACCCCCCCCCCCCCCTCCCGAAGAATAGTCCTTTCATAAATAGATGTTAATATAATTATCGATACGCACGCATTTAAATATAATAGAGTGGTAAGAATCATTAACGTATTTATAACTAATCTCACGATAACGAAACCCTAGCAAAGAATCGTTGAGTATGCCTGGGAAAAAACCAGACGACGAGAGGAAACGAAAACACGCTGCATCCATCACACATGACATATCTATTCTGTTCAAGAAAGCAAGGTCTTGCAGCGATTGTACACCTCATGCACACAAGCAAACCGGAGGAGCGGCCAGAGCTCACACACGTTGCGGAAGGTCTCAGTCTCATTCCTCATGGATGCGTGGTTCAGCACAAGAGCTGCTACCAGCCTTCAAGCCGCGTACGTATACCCGTTGTGGATGAGAGTATTGCAACCAGTCGGTTCATCCAATACAGCCGTTTCCGAGAGTGTGCAGATTTCATAAATGATATTGGTAATAATGGTTAACGACGCAGGACTCAACCTTGAAAGGCTATCAAATGATCCAAAATATTACTTCTTAAAGCACGATTTGTTCCATCAGGAATAAAATGCCTTAGATCGGGTCCCAAATCGAACGATGTCGACCCTCCATTTTCAAGTGGCTGGCTAAGGCCCTGAATAGAAACAGTATGCGGTTCGTGGCGCGTGGTAGCCTGTGGTATTCAATGACTAACCAGTAACCACTCTTTGAAGTTCACTCCTTACCTTTGAACAGGGAGCTCGAGTTTATAAGGCGGGAGTTGGAGAAAAGTGGCAACCAAATTGTCGAATTTTAGACAGGGAAATAAGCACCGACTGTTAGAGTATTGTCACTATATTGTGAACCTACTGTAACAGGTTTTGCATAAACTGCTCCTAGATGTTAATTTTATACGGGTATACGTATACGTCGAATATAGAGCGTTGTTAGACACCCAATCACAGATTCAGAGATGCTAGCGCTCATGCTGACATTGACTTGTCTTCTACAAGATACTGGTCCCCAGATTAGTGTTGATTCGATTCACGTGAGAGCGCGGTTTTGCGGCTGATGAATATCATATAAACATACAATATCAACAAAAACTAATCAGAACGAGTTTGGTGTACGCGTGGTTCCAGACCCTACATCATGCTAGGGTCCCCAGACTAGGACGTGGGCGCGTCATTATTAACAGTGGCCGGCGATGCGTAAATCCCCAGAGCTGTGGGGGATATCCTGCTATATCCCATCGCTGTGATCCATCTTTCCCTCCTAAATTCATCCGATGGGATACGTATATATTCGTACGCACCTCAGAGTGGTCTCAGCCCCAGACCCAACGTTACGAGCAGCGGATGGATTACATCACCGCTACGCGACGTCGCGTAAATCCCGTAACGTTGGGTCTGGGGCCGAGACTAACCTCAGAGATAGCTTATAATGCATATCGTACGTTAACGTAAACTATTAACAATCAAAGATGAAATAATAGTTAGGACACCATGGTGGCGGGATGACACTGTTGAAGCGAAGGCAGGCCGCTTTAGCGTGACTTGGTCGTCGACGCGTTACAAAATGCAGGTTGTTGCAAATTGCTAACTGTCCATACCTAAGCTGCCAAAGGCTAATTGTCTAGACAGAGAGCATAGCATACCCCATCTATTATGTTCATTTGTAGTATTGTTGATGCCCCTCCTCTCTATGATGCCCCTTCTCTCTATGATGCCCCTCCTCTCTATGATGCCCCTCCTCTATATGATGCCCCTTCTCTCTATGATGCCCCTCCTCTCTATGATGCCCCTCCTCTCTATGATGCCCCTTCTCTTCAGTAGAAGGGGCATGTAGCCAGGGTACGTTTTGTTTGCCCGAACTGCAAATAGTCTCGTGTTTGGGCTAGCTCTCGGTCCTTTCTGGCCACTACCTTGCAAACCAGAAGTAATGTGTTAATGCACAAATCATTACATGCGTACAAATCCAATTTTAGACCCGTCCATGCTTTTACTTGCGCTGGCATTCTATCTCGCTAATATGTTAATTTCTGTTCTTTTGCTGAAATGGATGAAGTGAAGCAACGGTATATCTCTTCAGCTTACCGCAGGCATGTTCAGTTTAACCCCTACATGTACACTGGACTCCAGTACTGAAATGTGATAGCTATAGCAACAGCAGAACTCCATGCAGCAGAAGTTGATGAAATTAAATCCACCCTGACTATCCTACAAGTGGGGAGGTAGGCATATTGAGTATGTCAAAATTTAAATTTTGGATCATTTCAATACCAATATATACAGTGGGTGCTTACCGATGCACATCACGATTCGACTGCCAATGATATCACTCAATTGTACCTTGTCTGGCGCTGGGAGGTTGTCTGGCTGGAGGTGTTGTGGAAAATGTAACCCAAAATATGATATATAATTAGACTAGAGCGGAATGAAACCTCACAAGATTCTAGTATCAAATTTTTTGTAGAAACCTCATCATGTCCTCTAAGTGCCAGAGGACGGGTAGTCTTAAGTGCCAGAGGGCGGGTACTCTAAGTGCCAGAGGGCGGGTACTCTAAGTGCCAGAGGGCGGGTACTCTAAGTGCCAGAGGGCGGGTACTCTAAGTGCCAGAGGGCGGGTACTCTAAGTGCCAGAGGGCGGTACTCTAAGTGCCAGAGGGCGGGTACTCTAAGTGCCAGAGGGCGGGTACTCTAAGTGCCAGAGGGCGGGTACTCTAAGTGCCAGAGGGCGGGTACTCTAAGTGCCAGAGGGGCGGGTACTCTAAGTGCCAGAGGGCGGGTAGTCTTAAGTGCCAGAGGGCGGGTACTCTAAGTGCCAGAGGGCGGGTACTCTAAGTGCCAGAGGGCGGGTACTCTAAGTGCCAGAGGGCGGGTGCTGTACGGTAGACCTCTAGCTTTAAATGTGATGATGCAATAGCTATAGGTCCATAGGTCCATATTGCATATTAAAGACAACAAATGAGCAGGAATTGAAAAAGCATTGCCAGAAATTTCGGACATCCATACACGTCTGTACATGAAAACGCATGTAAAGTATTTGATTGTTTTAAACATTAACGCAGTTGGATTAATTTTTAAAATATAACTAATGCATTCTTTTATTTTTCGCTTTCATTTTGCGAGCAGGAGAATCAATAACAAAATTAATTACTTTTGCTATTACGTATAATATTATTTAGAAGTCAATAATGTTTAATAACATCAAATGGTGGGCGCGCTGCAAATTGGTGCCTGTGTGAGTGGGAGGAGCGTGTCGTTGCTCGTAATGTGCCCTTGGTTCAATACATTTGAGTATTTCTTTCATCGGCGTGAACGTGCGCTCGGCGTGTATCTACCTATTTTCTACGACTGCTTACGTTAACGGTCCGTTCCTACATCTTGATACCTCATCCCGATATGCGCAATGACCACCACGCGCGCGCGCGCCACATACTCCCAGCTCTTTTTGCTGGGGTGCACATTAGGAAGAATCCACTTTAGCTGATGCTTATTAACCGGGTTGGGTCTGTACCCAGGCTAGAATGGGTTAAGTATCTCTAGCTGCTGGTTAGTTGTGTTGTCTGGGTGTGGTCTGTACCCTGTGCAAGACTCCACCTATCTTGTGAAGAAGTAAGTATAATATATATATAATGTATTTCCAACTTACATTTCATTGTCATGCTCATCAAATAAATTATGAATTAGTTACTCTTGTCATTGTCATTTATCAGAATACTAAAAGCCTGCTAAAAGCCGTTAGCCCTCCCACCCATCCCCATACTTCTGCCTACACATAATCAGCAATATAAAAATAGCAGCAGACATTATAGTGCATGGTAATATTTTGAACAAAGACATCACTTCTCATATAGAGATCAGAATGCTTCCCACCCCACATCCTTCCTGGCCTCCCCTCTCATATATTACCAGTAGGAATATGCAAACCGTATATGTTTTCTATGCATCTGATTCTGTGTACTATGCAGGGATGAACTTATATGGTTATGTGATGAGCCCTGCTGCACATATGTCAGTTATCATTGTTCCTGCACTGAGATCTATTGGGGGAATCCTTTGTATAAGATCCTGCAGGTGGTCTCCTTTACAACCTCTGTTATCTTGTCCTGACCACATCAGCTGGTATTCTTTTGTAAAGGTCATGGTCTTCCACAACTTGTATGAATAGGAAACATGTTCCTAAAGGGGTGGAATTCAGATACAGCTAGGCCAGAAAAAGGCATGCATTTTGTTTTGTTTACATTGCTCTTTAAAGATACTGAAGATGGCACGAGCTAGTAAAGAAGTCTTGTCGGAGGTCAAATATGTGTAGAAATGGTTCATGAATTGTTACAGCACTGTGTCACATATAATTAACCTTCAGGGATTGCTGGCCTTTGTACTGCTTCTCTACGTTTAGCTCGGAGGGCCTCAATTCCACCTTCATGCCAGTAAGCAGAGTCCCGCTTAGTATATGCCCTCTATATTCCTGCAGCACCTCCAGCCTGTACTCTGTCATCATAATGTCAGCTGGTGCATCCTATCAATTGCTAGAGAAGTAGTTTTTTTTTTTTGCATCATCGTTGTGTATTTCAACACCTGAGTGCATAAATAACTATCAAGAAAGAAGTACAGTGCATTACCAATCTTGACATGAAAATTGTTTCAAATTTCCGTATTGGCGTAATAATGTTGTGACATGGTATA
>JABACO010000011.1:8017071-8105045 GCA_013339895.1 Ephydatia muelleri | reverse complement strand
AACCCACACATTGACAAGGCTTTTGGAGAAGGGCGTTCGCATATATGGGAAGGCATGGTATTATGTATGAGGCCAAGCCTGGCAATAATGGGGATACATCGGGGCACACTGACTGGCGTATACATGTGTTGGGCATACAATTAGGAGAGGGGTAGGGAGACAAAGTTGTAGGCATGCAGCTACATGTATTTGAACCTGCGGCAGCAGGTTCAATATAGGATTGATTGAGGATTGATGAATATCATTAAAAACTTCACTCGCGTCTGGAGGAACAACGGAGAAACGGATCGCTTATCTCTTTGTCGCGATGGAACGAGAACTCAAAGATCTACAGTTCTACGTTTGTTTCGTGTCATAAAACGTAGAAACAAAACGAATTCCTTTTTCTCGTGCCCAGTCCCAAAATAATTCTTCTTCCTTAGGAAGGTATAATACGAGCTACAAACGGTTTTGAAGAACGGCAATAGCACCAATATCTTCGGAATTCACCTGCACGGTGCCCCTTAAGGTCATATAGACACCTAGAAGAAACTACAGCGAGAAGTACCTCATGCGGTAGCAAGTTCTATATAGGAATTGGCATGAAGTTATTGCAGAAGTTAATTTGGTTTATTATTGTTTAATGAAGTTATTTATACAGCTTATTTATACGACCTATCGCAGTTTAAGGAAGAAAGGACTACTGTACACAACAGTTGGGTCACCATGACATGTGAAGGGAATGGTTTTGTGCAGATCCCTTACACGCGTGCTGTACACATGCATGCACATCTTCCTATAGCTTTTTAATGCTAGTGCAATACAACATGCCATGACATACCTTAGGGTGGTAGTGTAGTTCGGTGACCCCTGCGGTACCGCTTCCTCTCGGCAGCACGTTTAGCCAATCGGACAGCGGGGTCATTCCAATACCGATTCCTTTCAGATGCCTTAATGGCAGCTGAATTGTCCCTCGTATTTCTGCCTTTTAGCAGCGCGGTTCTCCTCGAGATCCTCTTGATATCGCTGCCTGTTAGCAGCACGGTTCTCCTCGAGGTCCTCTTGATATCGCTGCCTTTTAGCAGATTGCTTAGATTCAATATCTGCGTTGTAGCTGTCGCGTACAGAGGCCTTCTTCTTTTCGGATCGGCCTTGTTTCAGCACAATGGCATCTTTGTGAGGGTCATGAGTTATGCAGACCAACCCGTGAATAGATTAAATTGGACCAATAGAATTTTAGCACATCTCTGGCAACACACACACACACACACACACACACACACACACACACACACACAACACACACACACACACACACACACACACACCACACACACACACACACACACACACACACACACACACACACACACACACACACGCACACACAACCACTCCCCCTTATCTGTGAGGTCATGAATATGTAGACCAATTGCTAAATCCTTGCACTTTGTTTCTATACTCTCTGTCAGATGCAGTGCTGCCCCCTACCGTCCGCCGCCAGCAGTAGCAGCGCTGCCCCACCGCCAGCAGCAGCAGCAGCAGCAGCAGAGCTACCCCCATCGTCAGCAGCAGCAGCAGAGCTGCCCCCACTGCCAGCAGCAGAAGCAGAGCTGCCCCCATCGTCAGCAGCAGCAGCAGCAGAGCTGCCCCCATCGCCAGCAGCAGCAGCAGAGCTGCTCCCACCGCCAGCAGCATCAGAAGCAGCAGTTGTAGCACTGCCCCGCTGCTGCCAGCAGAAGCCAGCAGGAGCACCGCTACCTGCCACCAGGCCCCACCACCGGCACCAGTATTGGCACCAGTGCCCCCACCACCACTTCACCTGCTGCCACCACCACCAGCATGGCTCTCATGGGCCTGAACCAGGCTGCTGAGGTCAGAGACGAGGCTGGGGGAGAGGAAGTAGAACAAGGCAGGGATCCGTACAGTACATTAAAAACTCATATAATTTCAATTATTAAATTTTTTAACCTCCCTTTCTTCGAAAATTAAAATGAATTTGTGACAGCATATAAAGACGCGCTACTACGACAGAGGAAAAAACTGATGAAACAAGTAAATAAGAACCTTCCTCTAACGAGAAAGTTGTTGGTATATAGGATTGACCAATGGTGGTGTAAAAAGCACGGAAACAAGAGTGACAGAAATTTGACTGGAAAATTGAAATAGGCCTATATTTAGCACACTAATGTTGTAACAGTACATGCCTGAGTAATGGGCTAATTTCAATTTTCCAGTCAAATTTCTGTCACTCTTGTTTCCGTGCTTTTTACACCACCATTGGTCAATCCTATATACCAACAACTTTCTTGTTAGAGAATGTTTTTATTTACTTGTACATACATAGAGCCATGTGCATGTGTGTGTGGTAGAGATATGCAGATCTTATACTTGTAGGCTTTTCTAATAGTGACTGCATGCTGTGACCTTTTGCTGAGCTTGTTACATGTACACATATCATCCATCAGCTGCTTTCCAACCACAGAGGTTTTTAAGATTTTAATGCAATTATGAAATGTGGTACATACAGCCCTGTGGTCACTATGCAGGCTGTCTAGTGTTTGATTGGCAGTGTGAAAAAAAAGTGAGGTCAGTTGAATACAAAGTACAGGTGGTTAGTTAATCTCCTCCCCCTTGTCCTATAAGACAGGTGTCATCACTCGCCACAGTAATCTGTGTAACGTGTTTGTTGAGCTTTACCATCATGCCCACCTTGGAGTGAGGGTAGAGTCGGGCAGAGGTCTTACACCTGACCTAAAACCATACCCGGCCAGCGGATGTACTTGTCCTCAATTGGGAGAGAGGGAAACATGCTGCCTTTGACATCACGGTGACCTTCCCCAAATCCCTTCAATCCTAATAGCAGCAAGCCTGTCTGAAGGGGCTGTAGCAGAGGAGGCTGAGACCAGAAAGCATAAAATCAATGACCCTAAGTGTTTGGAGCTGTATACAGCATACCCATACTATCTTTATATGTACATTTGTACATTTGCGAATGTATATGTATATACAGAGCACCAGCACCAATTAGCCAAGCTTGAAATCGGGGCAGCAACCTCTCCATAACACACACACACACACACACACACACACACACACACACACACACACACACACACACACACACACACACACACACACACACACACACACACACACACACACACACACAGACGCAACAATATACTGCAGCCGGATTGAAGCTGGGTAGTAAACATGTGTGTAACCTTGGGTATGCTTTTTGTGCTGGTCATGTTTTAAAGTGTGCTACATGTAGTGTTGTGTGTGAGATATGGGGGTGTTGTCATGTACCATGGTATAAGAGAGGAGATTAGGCTGTCAAGAAGAGAAGGGAGGGGGAGGGGGTGCTGTTTGAGAGCCATAGTATTGGGTAGTGGCTGTGTTGGAAAATGGTGGAGTGCTCTACAGTACATCTAGGTACATGTAGACCTCCAGATTACATCAAGGGTCAGATTGGTGGCTTTGTACTACATAAACTTTGCCACAGGTGCTGACCTTACGAGATAAGGGTATAACTCAGTCGAGTCTAGCAGATAGATACGTATTCCAAAGGCAAGAAAGATCAACTTTATGATTTAAAAATATATCTCGCTTGAGCGCCTGAAAAAATGGTCGAGTTACTTCTTGTGATTAATTTGCGTGTCGAGACGCTATAAACAGAGATAATATATAATCTCTGCTATAAATCCAGCCGGGTGCGCTGTCAATTGAGCGCTCTATCTATAGCACAAAGTCAAAAGTGGTGTTCAAACATGTATATGAAGTGTAGATGTACATCACCAAGAATTTCTGTCATGAAGGAGAGTCTGACTCACCTTTTTATTTGCTGTGCATGTGTTCAGGTGGAGTTCTTTTCTAGCCACAAATCATCAGGATGGGGATTCAGTCCTGCGTGCATGGAATCAGAATAAGAACAGCCATAGTTGATGCACAATAACTCCTATTCCAATGTTATTTAAGTCTTATTCCATGCAGCCAAGCTGTATACATTCGCAACTCGGTTGCTAGGTAGATGTACCGTTTTATGAACTAAGTGGCCTAATGATACAGCCGTGGCCGTGACGCATCGATCGGCATGTGCTGCGCCCTACGCCGCAGAAATGTTTTCATGTTTTCAATCATGTCCTCAAACCTCAAAATCCATACTCAAGGCATTCTGCTGTTTGTTCTGAACAGATTTTATAGACATTAGAACACAAATAAGTCACTGCACCATATTTTCAATGAGTCACATAACACCGGTCTGCACACGAGGAATTAAGTGTGCCAAGGTAATGAAGGAGCAGTATAAGGAAGGGGATGGATGTCACTGGTTGGTACCATACATTTCATACAAGGCTGTCATAATGGCTTGAATGCGCTTACAGCACAGCTCTCCTTGATTGCAAACGTCCACTACTGGCTTTGGATAGTCCACACCAATGATGCAGCCTGCTTCCTCCTGGATGTACTGAGGAGCCTTCCATGGCTGATGGATGTATTCAACAGGAAAAGCCTGAAGCTCTGGTACATAAGTCTTGATGTACTGGCCTTCCATGTCCATCTGTTTGCCTATCACACATGGGTTGTAGCTCTCTATCTGGTTGCAGAAGAACCCACTGCAAGAGCTCTGCATCCAACACAAAGAGGAGAGGGGTTGCTCAAAATCCAACATGAATTCCTGGAAGAACTCATTTCCCAACACCCAAGACAGCCACATGTAGCCTCGTGTTAAAAAGATGGCAATACTCTGACGGGCCAAGAAGTGTGCCCAACCTTCTTGACGGCACTGACGAATGATGGCATCAATCCAGGGAAAGCCAGTCTGACCTTGACGCCATGTTTCCAGATACTGATCATTGTCATCCCAGGGGAGCTGAATGCACAAGGGGTTGCCTTTCATCTGGTTAAAGTTTGGAGTGAAGTATCCCACATGAAATGCAAACTCCCGAAGCAAGAGGTTTTTGGTTAACTCCTCAAACAAAGCTTGGCCCTTTACAGATGTAAAGGCAAACTGCCTGAGTTGACTAAACAGCTGGCGCACAGAGAGACATCCAAACCGAATGTAGGGACTGAGTGAGTCCTTGTTCATCAGCCACTCAACAAGGTCATCTGATAGAGAGGTACGGTGGGCACAAAACTTGGAGAGTCTGCTCAGTGCTTCAGTCTCTCCCCCAACCCAGTGGTTGGTGTACAGCTTTTCACTGGGGGCAAATCCAACGTTCTGGAGGCTCGGTATCTCCCCTTCCGCAATGTTCATGCCTGAACCATCTGATGTCAAAAGTGATAGAGAATTTGGTTCTGGAATGGGCTCTTGTGGGCATCCCACTATTGGCAGAAGTCGGCGAAATTCCTTGTATGAGACAGGCACGCGGCCGTTGTTGCATGTAAGAATGTCGTGGGGATTGTACAGTGTGTGTGCAAAGAACGAAACACACTCTACCCTGTGCTCAGTCGCCATACGTTGGATGATCTCGTCATGTTGCTTCGACTCGTAGCTTACTTGAGAGGCTTGGAAAGTGAGTTTGCTCACGTTCCACCTAGAGAAGAGCTCGGGTAAAATAGCTGTAGGTTGTCCAACGAACACGTTGAGACGAGTCTGGTAGGGTCTCTTCTGGAGCTTATTGTCCAGGTCGTGGAGAGATTCGAGAAGAAACCGCCACACGTTGACGGAGGGTCCACTGTTATAACTCGCGTTGAACCACGGGTCTACGATAAAGATGGCTTTGAACGTCAGTCCGCTTGTGACTGCATAGTTAAAGGCAGGGTTGTCATGTAGACGAAGGGAGTCCACACGGAACCAATTTACTACGGTAGCTGGGTTTTCTTGTGGTTGCTGCTCCAGCACACGTTGAGGAATATAAGTCGAGGCCATGTCCAGAAAATGTCACGACCACTTAGTTTATAAATAGATTATTACGGTACATCTACCATCACCGTGGCGACCGACCTAGCAACCGAATTGTAAATGCCAATACGCTCTTTGAGCATATTTTATTCTTAGCTGTACCTAGAGGGTCTTGTGTATATGGTTGCCAACTAACACACCACCTAAGTATTTTTGCCTATGGATGTTAAAAGATTGGAGGGCTTCATCCAATCGCTTGACAAAGGGACCACATATCCAGAAATGGCCCATACATAGGCGGTCATCTTGCTTTTTATTTCAAATTGAATGTTAAACAAGTTTATAATGTACTATAAATCGGTCTGATTATGATATATGTACTTCGAAAAATTATTCCATTAACCATTCTTTAACTAAAATCAAGACAAAAAATTAATTTCTACCGCGCATAATTTATTCATATAAGTATGCCATTGCGTCATCTGCCAAAATTATTGGCAATTATTGTCTAATGGTGAATAAATGTGCATAATAAGTTAATTCAGCTGAAGATTAACAAGGCTGCTGGCGATGATCTGAGCCAATAACAAGCCAGGTAGCTAAGTGGAAACCTTTTCCCTAGCCTCCTCCCCCCAATTCCCATAGGTCTAGACTGCCAGCTAGAGGGACCCTAGCTCACTGCTAATGCATTATGGTGAAGCTATTATATTTATTGTATACAAGACGTCGTCATGGACACTTTTGACCTATATAGTGGGTTGTTTTCACTTGAAGTTTATTGTAAACAGTGTTCGTTTAGCCTGCAGCTCGATGAATGAAGCGCGTAGACTAGGCACGTGCACTGATACGCTTACACGCAGGGATAAAAATGATTCGTTAGCACTTTCCAGTACAGCTACGACCTACGTAGGCTTACCTAGATCGATTAACATCAAGTCTGAATGTGCCGCATTTTCAATATTTGTCTGCATGTGTGCGTCGATCAATACACGTAAAGCTCTTAACTGCGAAGCACTCTCTGGGACTTCGCCAATGGAAGAGCGCTATCACAATATATACTTACATTAAGGAAAGCTTTGTCTACACATCGGGGCGCTGCTCTGTCTACCACTAGGCCAAAGCCCTGCATCAGGGTCAAAGCACACTCCACCCCCCTCCCATGTTATGGCATCAGGCCCAACCCCTGTCTCTGCACACAGTGTGTGGTTTGTGTGAACATAGATACATGTAATGTGCAGTTAAAACATGCACAATTTGTGCTATTGCTAGTTAGCAATTAGAGTTTACATGTACTGTGGCTGCACCAATACGTATGTCTGGTATGCTTTGCTTCACCTCTTCCGAGGTTCCAAATGGTGTCAGTGGGAAGGCCTGTTCTGGCAGCTACTGTACATGGCTGCACCAATGTGGGTGTTATATTTGGCTGGATTGTAGCCACATAGCTCCACCATACCAGGGGTAGAAAGGTGGAGCGGAAGCTCTTAGATGTGAGTGTTCTCCCATCTTTGAAGTGGAAGAGGGGTGAGGAGTGAGTGGAACAGTGACAACATTCTCTGTAGGCCTCCATTGCTGGAACTGGACACATGTGCCTGCCTTTGGTACGCTGAACACACCTGCCCATCTGGTTGGTTTTGGACCACTTGATGAAGAAGTGCATGCCCTCCGGACCAGCAGACATCTTGCCTGGTAGGTTGGAACCTAGTGTCAAACTCTGATTGAGTAAATTCATTGAGCCTGAGGTGGATGACTCCAGATGGTCAGTCTCAACATTGGGTTCCTGGACCCTGCTGTTCTTCACCAGTACAAAAAAATAGATACAGGATTGTCATCTCCATAGAAACAGTCCCAAACAGACTTTTAAAACAGAGCTCTCTTATTGAAACCTAGAACAACAAAGTACCAGGACATTATGCAGCAGACTAAAATGCCTCTACCACTAGGCCAAAGGCTTTGCATCAGGCCACTCACCCCCCTCCCATCATGTACTTGATTGTGAAGTTTATGGCATCAGGACTAATGCTCCCATGCATGCCATCACCATCGCTGCACACAATGTGTGGTTTGTAAATAGGTGCTACACATATAAAGTGTGTGCTTTTAAGACATAGGTACACAGTTTGTTCTCTTAGAAATGGAAGTTACCAGGCAGCCTAACATCAGATTAGCTAACCACAGTTTACATAGCATACAATGGACCTACCACATAATGAAATTATCTTCAAGGGCCATACAATTGTAATTCAGTACATGCATGTACTTGTGCAAGGGTCCAGGTTTTAGTCAACTTCAATTCTATCTGAATAGTTATCCTCATCTTCACTCTCCTCATCTTTGCCTACGTGTTCATCACCACCTGTACCACCCTGGACCTACAATGTACCTAACTGTACATAGGCCTATACTAGTACCCTGGACCTATGTAGGCCTATCCTGGACCTACATGTACATGTACCTACATAGGCCTACCCTGGACCTACATGTACCTACATAGGCCTACCCTGGACCTACGTACCTACATAGGCCTACCCTGGACCTACTGTTCTCAGAGAAAAACTGCTACATGTACTTGTACCCCAGGCAGTCTAACATCAGATTAGGCTAATCACAGTTTACATAGCACACAATTGTAAGGTCAAGCTAGGTCTATACTAGTACACACTTGTAAGCAACACACACACACACACACACACACACACACACACCACACACACACACACACACACACACACACACACACACACACACACACACACACACACACACACACACACACACACACACACACAAACACACACGCACACACAGTACAAACACACACACACACACACACACACACACACTAACAACACACACAGCTCATAGCCTTACTCTGTTCTGGATTCACAAACAACTTAGTTTTTGCATTCAAGCAAGAGGGCTCCTGAATTGTAGAAATTTTGTCCATAGTATTTTACAACTGAAGGAGTGGGTGCCATCACGCGAGTTCGTGTCTCGAAAATGTCGCTTCGCGCCACGACTAACCTGATGCGTGTGAAACACAAGTATGCTCGAGTCACGCACGGGTATCACTCGTGACGCGCGCACGCGTGTGTCAAGAAGCTACGTCTGGATGGTACTGTATGCGCGATTTATACAACGATCCCGATCGCATCGGGTAAGATCGCATAGTAACTCAACTGGTAGAAAACCTTTTTGGGCAGCGCTATGAGTGGTCTGGGACCGATTTCATGCCATCAAAAAACTGAAGGAGGGCCACACTTCAACTACACAGCATTATCTGTATATGGTACTATCCGCACGTGAGTCAATTTTGAGGGCACGAGATGGAGGAATGTACAGATTCAACATGACATGCTTCTCCCGGGTATGGAAGCCGATTTTTCAATAGGAAGGCCTAGTTTTTAGTACATTTATAGTTCTTCGATGTACTAGCTATATTATTTTCAAATATCAAAATCGTAAATCGTAAAGGTATTGACACAAATGACCGTGGAATATTGTAATGAGAAACCCTTCTCATTGACTACCTGTACATTTGGGGACAATGTTATGACAATCCTAGGGAAGCCCCAGCTTAAATAGGAAAAATACGGTGACACCACTAAAAATCATAACAAATGTAGTGTACTAACATTTTCAAATTTCAAATCCTGGGAAAAATCAGGCGTCCTTGGTATACAACTAACCCATACATTGGTATGGGAAGGTATACGGGAATATTCGGTGATTCGCAAACCGCGAGTAAATTATTCTGACTTTTGACCGCTCATTTCTGGATATGAGCAAATTCCTTGTCAGTCACTTTGGTGCTCCAAAGTTCTCCTTCTGTTTGCGTGCTTTCAATCAGTGTTTGTTTAATCCTTACCATCTTCTCTACAGACTGTTTCATGTCTTCCACCTGCTGGACGATAATCCTATGCCATGAACCACTGGATGGTACAGTCAGTGCATACCAATGCCCTACATGGTAGCTCCAAGCTCCAGTGGTTGGCTCACAATCATTAGGCATATGGGACGCCACAGCTGCTCCAGGATTACTGGATGATTGGAACTGTGCTCATCCAGTGAAAATCTCATTTGAATGGGAGCCCCGGGGAACTGCACGAATGCCAGCAACAATTTTGTGTGGATATAAGTTTGCTGGTTGACCACCTGACTTTTGTGGTTGGTTATTCAGTTTGGTAAGAAAAGACCAGTGTAAACTTACATGTATACATACATGTATACATGCAGCAATTCAGTACTGACACATAGACTGAATGCAAATCGTCTGCAAACTCTCTGCACTTGTATGAACTCCTTTTTCCCCTTCTTTCGTCAAGAAGCGGCCATACACTCTGCATCGCTGGTTTACCTTCATTACCTGGATCCCCATGCAATACTGCCCCTTTTATTCATTAAAAACTCACGTCTAGATCACAGGTTTAAAAAGTTCTGTGTGTTGTATATGTGTTTCCCCATGTGTGTTGATGAGCGTTATTGCTCGCCTAACGTTTACTATCGGTTGGTTCCTCCACTACGCACGCTTAAAGTAACCCTCTCTTTTCCCGCCAAAGACACATGGGCGCTGCGCATATCACTGATAAAGTATCTATGCTGATAATAATGCTTGTACTTGCGCATCGATGGTTTTCTTACATGCAGATCATTTGCAGATGCTATTTATATTTACTAAACGTCTCAAAGTAAGTATGATTGTGGTTCGCAAAACATGAACATAATGAGATATGATATTACTTTTGGTTTTGGTTCTTTGTAAATTACGGTATTGTCTAATTACTTTTTGTCCAGCCGCAAACGTCCGTGCAACCTCAGTCACACGCGCGCGCGCGCGCGCGCACGCACACACAAACACACACACACACACACACACACACACACACACACACACACACACACACATACACACACACACACGCGCACACGCACGCACACACACACACACACACACACACACACACACACACACACACACACACACACACACACACACACACACACACACACACACTGGTTAAATTTGGAGCTCTCAAACTGTTTCAGTTAAAAAGAGGCAGGCATTAGCTAAATCCCCGTTTAGAGAAAGTCTCTCCTTCGTATATATACGTGCCAACTTAGAGAATACTCTCTCACTTGGAACCACTTCTCATTTCACCGTGGAATTTCTCATTCGCCTTTTTTTAAATCTGCTCGTAATGCTTAAAAGATCTTGAAAATTATTATCTTTACACCAGAATCTGGTGAATGTAAGCAATTACAAAGATAATAATTTTCAAGAAATGCTTGAATCTTTTAAGCATTTAAATGAGAAATTCCACGGTGAAATGAGAAGTGGTTTTGGAGCAGATCTGGCAGATTGCCAAAATTTCCATTGCCACCTGGCCAGGGAAAAAGTTGAAAATACAATGGTTAATTTACCATGCATGTTTTACCATTTTTTACAAAAAAGAACAACCATGATTTTTTCGTTGCTGCTATACGTTGTTGTACAAATTACAACATACGAGTGATGTACCACGACAAAACGTTGTAAGCTATTGCATTTGGGCAAACTAACGTAGTGAAAACATTGCGAAAATACAATACACCGGTTTACAATGGTTACAACTTATTCTTATATAAAGAATCTGAGATGCCTGCTATTTGTGACGTAACACGTGATGGTTAGTTTTCGTGTGAGCTCCTCAGGAGGACGGAAAGTTGAGTATCTCTTGTCTTTTGAACAACATGCTACTCATGGTTGCGCTCATTCTCACATCAATCGTAAATGTGGGTTGGGGAGGAGGGGTGTTGGAAGAAGTGCGTGCGTGTACTCAGTACGCTGGGCGGCGTTGGATAAGTGCGATTGTGTGTGCATGTGCGTTTCTGTTCTAGACCACTTTCATCTTGTTTAGTGCGCACCGCTTTCGGTATTTACATATATAGATGCGTGACGGCATGGGCCTACAAGTGTTGCATTCTCATACATTCTGCTTCCCATCATGACCTCAGTAAGTGCGCAACAGTGCTGGCCTTCTACTAACCTGAATCAATGCCAATACACCTGTGTATGTGACGGTGGTCCGACATAGGGTGAGTCAACTGTTCACTCTTCTATGTGTTTACATGTACAGTATTGTAATTAGAACATTCCCTGGTATAGGTGTGTATTGTATTGTATGTCAGCTAGTGTTGCCCTTCTGACAGAGCTGTCTCTGTGATGGGCAGGGAGTGTGAACTTGTTGTGACGCTTTGGGTGTCTTTCCTCTTGTGCCTGTGTAACATTCTGTATGTGTATGTGGTGATTAATTAGAATATCAAGTCAGCTCTGCATGTCGGCTAGAGTTGCCCTTCTGACAGAGTTGTCTCTGTGATGGGCAGGGAGTGTGATCTTGTTGTGACGCTTTGGGTGTCTTTCCTCTTGTGCCTGTGTAACATTCTGTATGTGTATGTGGTGATTAATTAGAATATCAAGTCAGCTGCATGTTGGCTTGTTGCCCTTCTGACAGAGTTGTCTCTGTGATGGGCAGGGAGTGTGATCTTGTTGTGAGGCTTTGGGTGTCTTTCCATCTTCTTTATGAACGCTTCCATCTGCTAAAGTTTTCGCTGCAAAGTAGTTACCATTGAAGAAGTGTGCATATGCATTGTTAACTGGTCCATACACAAGAAGGGCTGTAATCTGCACTATCCATTCATGCAGTACCTTCAGACTGGTGGTCTTGCCACATGCTCACCTACTCTGTACATAGTAGCTATGCCATAACTGTTGATTTTTACCATCTTTTTGAAGGCACGTGCCACATTATACATGACAACCATCTGGTTTGAGTTTTTTGTTTGTGTATGGGGTAAGGGAGTCTTCAGAACTAGTGTGCTGTGTTTCGTATTCATCAGGATGGCCATTATCGATTATCATACCTTCTTCCTCCACAGGATGGCTGTCATTGACTGTACCTCCCTCAACAGGACCTTCAACCTCCGCAAGACGCCTATCACTTTCCTCTAGAACTGATGGATTGCACTTGTATCGGAGAGCATGACTTACAGCTGTTCTTTTGTCACGCTGTCGGCTGTTACAAAGGGGGCAAGGACATGGAACCTGCTTCATTCGTTTGGATTGAATTAATGCTGCGCACATTTATCTATATGGTGCATAACGTGATATAGTCGGGGACAGGCAAATTTGTTTGTATACGTGCTTATCTTATGGCTTCGCACGTGATGAATCGCGCGGTTTTGAATGAATAATTTAGCCGTCAACCGCTGGTAGAGCATTCATTGTATGTAGCAGATGCTAGATGGCCGGAGCAGACTATATAGTTGTTACAGTTGAGGGTGTGGAACAACTAGAGTTAGAAGCTGGCTCTGAAGGGCGCTTCACTCTCTCCTCTCTCGACTCGTTAATCGGAGTGCCCACCTCTGGTTTGCGGTACATGTCGCAGAATTCGCGGTATCGTGGTAAGCGCGTGGAGAACGGCGAATTGATGAGGCCATACGACGGTTGGCAGTCGGAAGAGTGTATACAGTGCTAGTAAAGGCAAACCAGCAAGTTTCTGCAGAACCGCAAACGAAGTCAACAACTTGAAGCGTCCTCTAAAATCGGTACTGATGTAATCAACGTAACGGATATCTAATAAATGAACCATGCCACACACACACACACACACACACACACACACACACACACACACACACACACACACACACTAAAAAAAAAAACATTTTTTTTACCCTAACCCTAACCCTAAAAAAAAAAAAATTTTTTTTACTGTGCCAGGGGCGGATCCAGGATAGGGGGTCTGATAAATATATTCACAACTGGGGGGGGGGGGGGGGTACGGGAGGGGGCGTGCCCCTCCCATGACAGCAGGAGGGTCTGGGGGAGCGCTGATAGCTCCCGCAGTGGGGTCTGGGGCGAAGCCCCAGCCGCTTTTTTACTTTTGCGTTTATTTAGCATGAAATTCACAGTGATATCCAATACATTTCCATCACGCGATACTAGAGCCTGCATGGATAGAAAACTGTTCATTCTTCACAATTCCTACTGGCTCAGCAATTAAATTCGTGACGCAAAGCTTTTGTGAATTTGTGACCGAAGCGTGCACATGGCCAAGCACCAGCTACATGTCGCGGTCTATAAACGACTCGTGTATGTTTTACTATAGTATTAGTATTTTTAGCTCTATAGCTATCTATTTTCTGAGGAAAAGAATCTGAGATCCATCCCATTCACGTCTTTTGATCGCATACCTCAATTCCTGCTCACACCATATCCAGAAATGGCCCATACATAAGCGGTCATCTTGCTTTTTATTTCAAATTGAATTTTAAACAAGTTTATAATGTACTATGAATCGGTTTGATTATGATATATGTACTTCGAAAAATTATTCCATTAACCATTCTTTAACTAAAATCAAGACAAAAAATTAATTTCTACCGCGCATCATATAAGTATGCCATTGCGTCATCTGCCAAAATTATTTTATACTGGCAATAATTGTCTAATGGTGAATAAATGTGCATAATAAGTTAATTCAGCTGAAGATTAACAAGGCTGCTGGCGATGATCTGAGCCAATAGCAAGCCAGGTAGCTAAGTGGAAACCTTTTCCCTAGCCTCCTCCCCCCAATTCACATAGTAGACGTCTAGACTGCCAGCTAGAGGGACACCCACCAACCCTAGCTCACTGCTAATGCACCGCGCTGAAGTTAGCCTCACATTCCACAGCCTATCATTCGTAATTCGTTTAACACTTGAGGTGCTAACTTTTGCTCAAGCGGCTGAGTGTATTCATAAGTCATATGACGTCTCCGCTGAGCGTATCATACATGTACTGCAATTTTCAATGGTTTGATGATTAGCGATCAGCCTGGCAGGCTGCACAGAATTGGCACAATTGGAGTAACGAAACTTGTAAAGTATTATACTTGCTGTTTTTCTACGTGTTTGCATTTTGTATGTATTGATTATACTTGCTGTCTAAAATAACAATATAATGAAATGTATTTGAGCAAGCTGGTCCAGCCAGCCAACCAACATGGTTATTTACTAACAGCATACATTATTGTAAACAGGAAACGATGGTAGTGTGTGATTAAGAAAGTGTTTTATTGCCTTCTTTCTCTCAAGGTTAAATGTGTTCATCAGTAGAGCTACGACAATCTGGAAATGTAAAGAATTTACACATTGTGATTTATGTTCTATTTTCTACCATTGATACATTAACTCACCTCTGGCCAAACTACACACTTGTTTACTAAAGACAACGACAGTGCAGCCTGTTTTTGTACATCACAGTCAAGTTCTTGAAGAAAGTAAAACACTTCTAATACCTGTAAATGGGAGGAATGTTCCTAATGTCAAATTGATGATATGGGTGGCAATTGTGTACCATGTCAGAACATTCTAAAAGAGGCCAGTACAAATCTTCTTTATGAAGCTGTTTAATTTCATTAAAGTAGATTTGAAGATCTGATACGGTATATCTTTACTCAAGATGGCCTGGAGGGTTGGCTAAAGGATGAATAAATTGTCATGTGTATCAATAATTATTACAGTTTAAACCTCAAGATCTTTCACAACTCTTCTTATTATGTGTCTTGGAAATGGATAATGCTTACTAGAAAATTAGTTCCAGACACTTAGTAAAATTCAAATCACTGTAAAATGCTTACTCCAAGGTTTTTCTTTTGAAGTGTGGGAAGTTCTTCATGTAAAAAGACTTTCCCCATCTCAGTGCAAAGATGTCGTCTGGATCAGGTGCATTCCTAAAATCAGGCACTAGAAAATCTTGGGAAGCACCAGCATTGTGATCACCATCAGTGTCACTGTTGCAATCAGTGTCATTTTCAGCTTCTGCATAACTGTCATCCTCATCATCAGCTGCATCAATATCACATCCCAAACTTTCAGCATTGGACTCTACAAAGACTGAGATGAATAGTGAAATGGCAGCACAGGTTGAAAAGTCTCACCTTGATCTTGCTTTGCACAAATTGTGCGTTCTGCCTGAGGCAATTTCACTTCTTCATTATGATCCTGTGTACATAAGAGGTGTATTTGAGATTAAACACATTGCATTGTCCATTACAGATATGCTGCTGCTTTTCTCCACTATGTGTGTAGGTTGAAGACAAATAGGAGAAATTACAAAAGAAACATGCAATAGATATGAACAGTATACCAATTGGCTGTAGATCTCCCACTGAAAGCTCATAAACCATTTGTAATCTAAATGCATCCATTAGTCCCTGCAGATTGCAGCAGAATCGGATTACAGACCTACTAGACAAATTTATTTTACTTGAGTATGTAGAAGAGGTAGTTGGTCAACAATAAGTCGTGCTGCCTACATGTATAAAGTAGAACACTAAATAAATAAGTCAAGCATGTCAGAATTATGAACAACTCACAAAGCACACAAATACGCCACAATCTGTTGGGTTTCTTTGCATTGGGGAATTACTCCCCTGAAAAGTAGCTATATCAAACAAGCATATGTTACATTTTGAATCAAAGCAGCCCACTGAATCTTGGTATGTCCAATGGTGCATTAAATCCTCAAAGTCTGATTGATGTCGTAGCTCATTACTGATATATAACCTGTATAACGTGCACACCTGCTAAGTCTGAACAAAATATATGGATAACTTACCAAATCCAGTTCACAGCATCAATGTTACTTTGATGCAATGAATCAATACATATGATCACATGCCTCTGAATGTGCACAACCTATAAGGATTATTACAATGAAGACTTTTTACAATGCGTAAATGTACTTACCAATAGGCTCCAATGCTGTGGCTTGTGTACAGGAAACAGCAAGACTTCATTTTTCAGCAAATCTTTCCCCTATATTGTACACTGTATATTCAGCTCGTATTAGTAAAACCTATCTCTTCTTCTTACCTTACAGTACCGTTTCACTGCTGAATATCCCTTTGCTTTTAGCAGAGGTATAAATGTAGGATCAAACCACTTTGTCATTATTCCGTGCTGAAACATATCACTATTATACTCCATACAGCCCTGTTAAGGTTATGTAATAATACTTTCTGCATATTACTTCTTTGCATAAGCTCAAAATATGAGGCAATTATCTGTAATTGTAAGTTCTTTGCTTCATAACGTCAAAAATGGTATTGATGAATTGACCTTGGAGTCGATCCATCCTCCAGATGCTACATTCATCAGGTCCTGTTTCTCAAGCTGGAATGTTGAACTAGGCATAGGAACCTTGAGCTTAAGCTGAATAGATGAATTCTAGCTTGCTTTCCATTACTGCAGAAGCATATTGAAACAATACCTCAGCTTCTAAATGTTCAGGTAGCCCTGGATATCGCTATGTTGTAAAAGGCATCCTTGTGGTACATAGCAGCAATGTACTCTGAACATTACACCTACTAGGTTTGAATTAGTTGAGTTAGGAGTCGTCAAATCAGCAGTACATTCATCTAGAAGTGCCTTTATAAATGTAAAATATAAGTAACCAATATGTAAATGACCGCTAACTTACCACTGCCATTGGTGATGTATACAATGCAAGACAAACATTTTCCTGCCACAAATGTAACATGAATGAATGTATGAACAAACCACCCTGTACAACCTGCACTTCTTGTGAACATATGTAATCAAATGATGTGATGATGCTGACTTGTGTGTCACTGTATCTGATCCATTGATCTCTGCTCCTAACAAGACATGTGTCTATGTGCGTGAAGGAAATTATAATGCAGTGTAAGGTACTATTTGATTTTAAATAATATTTACAGTGGCCTTTTCCTGTATGTGTGCCATGATGAATCTGCAGTTTTTTTTAGTAGTACAACGCACATGAATACAACTATATACAAAACGCTAGATACTTACCACCAGTGCAGAAAGTTCATATTTTGGCTTGTTCGTGGCATGTAAGTATGACACATGCTCTACACTGTATGCACAAATGTAGTTTACAGTTGTGTACATGAAATTGAAAAGACATTACCATGGCAAAAGAACTCTACAATTAAACTTCTAGATAGTGGAACTCTATCACAATGAATCATCATATGGCTAGGAAATGAAACTTCCCGACTATGAATGTCCAGATGCTGATTACACTTTTCACACTCCCTGGCAAGATAGAAATGTAACAAACAATGCTTGGGACAAATTGAATTTATTACACATGGGGACCTTCCATTTCATTCAAGAAAGAGTCAATCCACATTTTCATCAATTCCATAATACTTACTTCTTGATGCTCACTACAAGATATTACTGACCAATAAGTAGTTTTGCACACAGGCTATACATAATAAATACATAATGTGACAAATTATCTCAATAATTAGATAATACCTTTGAGCAGCAAATGGCTTTTTTATGCACAGTTGTCGCAAAAAGCTGGCGATACTTGGATAGCACCTATATAGGTATCCAATTCCAAAGGTATTGTTGTGTACATGAAAACAGTAACGTTTCAGACACTACTTTAGGCTATAGTATAGAAGCACTCAGATAAGGTTCCTTGATGTCACTGCACTCACTCCATTACCCCATGTCTTCTAGTTTTGATGACAAAACTTGACAAAGCCATGGTGTGTGTGTGTGTGTGTGTGTGTGTGTGTGTGTGTGTGTGTGTGTGTATACACAAGTGGAATGGACTGGCATAGGGAGGGGTGGACTGGTGAGGCTATAGTATAGAAGCACTCAGATAAGGTTCCTTGATGTCACTGCACTCACTCCATTACCCCATGTCCTCTACTTTTGATGTACATAATTGACAAAGCCATGGTGTGTGTGTGTGTGTGTACACAAGTGGAATGGACTGGCAAAGGGAGGGGTGGACTGGTGAGGCTATAGAATAGAAGCACTCAGATAAGGTTCCTTGATGTCACTGCACTCACAGCATTACCCCATGTCCTCTAGTTTTGATGACTAAACTAGACAAAACCATGGTGTGTGTGTGTGTGTGTACACAAGTGGAATCAAGTGGAATGGACTGGCATAGGGAGGGGTGGACTGGTGAGGCTATAGTATAGAAGCACTCAGATAAGGTTCCTTGATGTCACTGCACTCACAGCATTACCCCATGACCTCTAGTTTTGGTGACAAAATTTGACAAAGCCATGGTGTGTGGGTGTGTGTACACAAGTGGAATGGACTGGCATAGGGAGGGGTGGACTGGTGAGGCTATAGTATAGAAGCACTCAGATAAGGTTCCTTTATGTCACTGCGCTCACTTCACTACCCCATGTCCTCTAGTTTTGATGACAAAATTTGACAAAGCCATGGTATGTGGGTGTGTGTACACAGGTTGAATGGACTGGCATACGGAGGGGTGGACTGGTGAGGCTATAGTATAGAAGCACTCAGATAAGGTTCCTTGATGTCACTGCACTCACTCCATTACCCCATGTCCTCTAGTTTTGATGACAAAATTTGACAAAGCCATGGTGTGTGGGTGTGTGTACACAAGTGGAATGGACTGGCATTGGGAGGGGTGGACTGGTGAGGCTATAGTATAGAAGCACTCAGACAAGGTTCCTTGATGTCACTGCACTCACTTCATTACCCCATGTCCTCTAGTTTTGATGACAAAATTTGACAAAGCTATGGTGTGTGTGTGGGTGTGTGTACACAAGTGGAATGGACTGGCATAGGGAGGGGTGGACTGGTGAGGCTATAGTATAGAAGCACTCAGATAAGGTTCCTTGATGTCACTGCACTCACAGCATTACCCCATGTCCTCTAGTTTTGATGACAAAATTTGACAAAGCCATGGTGTGTGGGTGTGTGTACACAAGTGGAATGGACTGGCATAGGGAGGGGTGGACTGGTGAGGCTATAGTATACATGCACTCAGATAAGGTTCCTTGATGTCTCTGCACTCACAGCATTACCCCATGTCCTCTAGTTTTGATGACTAAATTTGACAAAGCCATGGTGTGTGGGTGTGTGTACACAAGTGGAATGGACTGGCATAGGGAGGGGTGGACTGGTGAGGCTATAGTATAGAAGCACTCAGACAAGGTTCTTTGATGTCACTGCACTCACTCCATTACCCCATGTCCTCTAGTTTTGATGACAAAATTTGACAAAGCCATGGTGTGTGGGTGTGTGTACACACATGGAATGGACTGGCATAGGGAGGGGTGGACTGGTGAGGCTATAGTATAGAAGCACTCAGATAAGGTCACTTGATGTCACTGCACTCACAACATTACCCCATGTCCTCTAGTTTTGATGACTAAATTTGACAAAGCCATGGTGTGTGGGTGTGTGTACACAAGTGGAATGGACTGGCATAGGGAGGGGTGGACTGGTGAGGCTATAGTATAGAAGCACTCAGATAAGGTTTCTTGATGTCACTGCACTCACTTCATTACCCCATGTCCTCTAGTTTTGATGGCAAAATTTGACAAAGCCATGGTGTGTGGGTGTGTGTACACAAGTGGAATGGACTGGCATAAGGAGGGGTGGACTGGTGAGGCTATAGTATAGAAGCACTCAGATAAGGTTCCTTGATGTCACTGCGCTCACTTCATTACCCCATGTCCTCTAGTTTTGATGGCAAAATTTGACAAAGCCATGGTGTGTGGGTGTGTGTACACAAGTGGAATGGACTGGCATAGGGAGGGGTGGACTGGTGAGGCTATAGTATAGAAGCACTCAGACAAGGTTCCTTGATGTCACTGCACTCACTTCATTACCCCATGTCCTCTAGTTTTGATGACAAAATTTGACAAAGCTATGGTGTGTGTGTGGGTGTGTGTACACAAGTGGAATGGACTAGCATAGGGAGGGGTGGACTGGTGAGGCTATAGTATAGAAGCACTCAGATAAGGTCACTTGATGTCACTGCACTCACAACATTACCCCATGTCCTCTAGTTTTGATGACTAAATTTGACAAAGCCATGGTGTGTGGGTGTGTGTACACAAGTGGAATGGACTGGCATAGGGAGGGGTGGACTGGTGAGGCTATAGTATAGAAGCACTCAGACAAGGTTCCTTGATGTCACTGCACTCACTTCATTACCCCATGTCCTCTAGTTTTGATGACAAAATTTGACAAAGCTATGGTGTGTGTGTGGGTGTGTGTACACAGTGGAATGGACTGGCATAGGGAGGGGTGGACTGGTGAGGCTATAGTATAGAAGCACTCAGATAAGGTTCCTTGATGTCACTGCACTCACAGCATTACCCCATGTCCTCTAGTTTTGATGACAAAATTTGACAAAGCCATGGTGTGTGGGTGTGTGTACACAAGTGGAATGGACTGGCATAGGGAGGGGTGGACTGGTGAGGCTATAGTATACATGCACTCAGATAAGGTTCCTTGATGTCTCTGCACTCACAGCATTACCCCATGTCCTCTAGTTTTGATGACTAAATTTGACAAAGCCATGGTGTGTGGGTGTGTGTACACAAGTGGAATGGACTGGCATAGGGAGGGGTGGACTGGTGAGGCTATAGTATAGAAGCACTCAGACAAGGTTCCTTGATGTCACTGCACTCACTTCATTACCCCATGTCCTCTAGTTTTGATGACAAAATTTGACAAAGCTATGGTGTGTGTGTGGGTGTGTGTACACAAGTGGAATGGACTGGCATAGGGAGGGGTGGACTGGTGAGGCTATAGTATAGAAGCACTCAGATAAGGTTCCTTGATGTCACTGCACTCACAGCATTACCCCATGTCCTCTAGTTTTGATGACAAAATTTGACAAAGCCATGGTGTGTGGGTGTGTGTACACAAGTGGAATGGACTGGCATAGGGAGGGGTGGACTGGTGAGGCTATAGTATACATGCACTCAGATAAGGTTCCTTGATGTCTCTGCACTCACAGCATTACCCCATGTCCTCTAGTTTTGATGACTAAATTTGACAAAGCCATGGTGTGTGGGTGTGTGTACACAAGTGGAATGGACTGGCATTGGGAGGGGTGGACTTGTGAGGCTATAGTATAGAAGCACTCAGACAAGGTTCCTTGATGTCACTGCACTCACTTCATTACCCCATGTCCTCTAGTTTTGATGACAAAATTTGACAAAGCTATGGTGTGTGTGTGTGTGTGTGTGTACACAAGTGGAATGGACTGGCATAGGGAGGGGTGGACTGGTGAGGCTATAGTATAGAAGCACTCAGATAAGGTTCCTTGATGTCACTGCACTCACAGCATTACCCCATGTCCTCTAGTTTTGATGACTGAATTTGACAAAGCCATGGTGTGTGGGTGTGTGTACACAAGTGGAATGGACTGGCATAGGGAGGGGTGGACTGGTGAGGCTATAGTATAGAAGCACTCAGATAAGGTTCCTTGATGTCACTGCACTCACAGCATTACCCCATGTCCTCTAGTTTTGATGACAAAATTTGACAAAGCCATGGTGTGTGGGTGTGTGTACACAAACGAAATGGACTGGCATAGGGAGGGGTGGACTGGTGAGGCTATAGTATAGAAGCATTCAGATAAGGTCACTTGATGTCACTGCACTCACAACATTACTCCAGGTCCTCGTTCTGATAAGGTTGGCAAAGCCATGGTGTGTGTGTGTGTGTGCACACAAGCAGAATGGACTGGCTTAGGGAGGGGTGGACTGGTGAGGCTATAGTATAGAAACATTCAGATAATGTCAATTGATGTCTCTGCACTCACTATAGGTCACGATGCGATGCCGTTCGTGTAATGTATTAAATATGCATGCATTGGGTAAGCGTGTGACACAAATTTCAATGAATGCGCGCGCCGTTGCAGGTGTTAATGAAGTTAATTGTTTAGGAATGTTAGGCTGTGGAATGTGGGGCCAACTTCTAATCGGTTGCTAATGCATTATGGTGAAGCTATTATATTTATTGTATACAAGACGTCGTCATGGACACTTTTGACCTATATAGTGGGTTGTTTTCACTTGAAGTTTATTGTAAACAGTGTTCGTTTAGCCTGCATGCAGCTCGATGAATGAAGCGCGTAGGCTAGGCACGTGCACTGATACGCTTACACGCAGGGATAAAAATGATTCGTTAGCACTTTCCAGTACAGCTACGACCGACGTAGGCTTCTCAGTCTTACCTAGATCGATTAACATCAAGTCTGAATGTGCCGCATTTTCAATATTTGTCTGCATGTGTGCGTCGATCAATACACGTAAAGCGCTTAACTGCGAAGCACTCTCTGGGACTTCGCCAATGGAAGAGCGCTATCACAATATATACTTACATTAAGGAAAGCTTTGTCTACACATCGGGGCGCTGCTCCGTCTACCACTAGGTCAAAGCCCTGCATCAGGGTCAAAGCACCCCCCCCCCCCCCCCCCTCCCATGTTATGGCATCAGGCCCAACCCCTGTCTCTGCACACAGTGTGTGGTTTGTGTGAACATAGATACATGTAATGTGCAGTTAAAACATGCACAATTTGTGCTATTGCGAGTTAGCAATTAGAGTTTACATGTACTGTGGCTGCACCAATATGTATGTCTGGTATGCTTTGCTTCACCTCTTCCGAGGTTCCAAATGGTGTCAGTGGGAAGGCCTGTTCTGGCAGCTACTGTACATGGCTGCACCAATGTGGGTGTTATATTTGGCTGGATTGTAGCCACATAGCTCCACCATACCAGGGGTAGAAAGGTGGAGCGGAAGCTCTTAGATGTGAGTGTTCTCCCATCTTTGAAGTGGAAGAGGGGTGAGGAGTGAGTGGAACAGTGACAACATTCTCTGTAGGCCTCCATTGCTGGAACTGGACACATGTGCCTGCCTTTGGTACGCTGAACACACCTGCCCATCTGGTTGGTTTTGGACCACTTGATGAAGAAGTGCATGCCCTCCGGACCAGTAGACATCTTGCCTGGTAGGTTGGAACCTAGTGTCAAAACTCTGATTGAGTAAATTCACTGAGCCTGAGGTGGATGACTCCAGATGGTCAGTCTCAACATTGGGTTCCTGGACCCTGCTGTTCTTCACCAGTACAAAAAAATAGATACAGGATTGTCATCTCCATAGAAACAGTCCCAAACAGACTTTTAAAACAGAGCTCTCTTATTGAAACCTAGAACAACAAAGTACCAGGACATTATGCTACAGACTAAAATGCCTCTACCACTAGGCCAAAGGCTTTGCATCAGGCCACTCACCCCCCTCCCATCATGTACTTGATTGTGAAGTTTATGGCATCAGGACTAATGCTCCCATGCATGCCATCACCATCGCTGCACACAATGTGTGGTTTGTATATAGGTGCTACACATATAAAGTGTGTGCTTTTAAGACATATAGGTACACAGTTTGTTCTCTTAGAACTGGAAGTTACCAGACAGCCTAACATCAGATTAGCTAACCACAGTTTACATAGCATACAATGGACCTACCACATAATGAAATTATCTTCAAGGGCCATACAATTGTAATTCAGTACAATTGTAATTCAGTACATGCATGTACTTGCGCAAGGGTCCAGGTGTTTGTAGGTTTTACATGTAGTCAACTTCAATTCCATCTGAATAGTTATTCTCATCTTCACTCTCCTCATCTTTGCCTACGTGTTCATCACCACCTGTACCACCCTGGACCTACAATGTACCTAACTGTACATAGGCCTAAACTAGTACCCCTGGACCTATGTAGGCCTATCCTGGACCTACATGTACATGTACCTACATAGGCCTACCCTGGACCTACATGTACCTACATAGGCCTACCCTGGACCTACGTACCTACATAGGCCTACCCTGGACCTACTGTTCTCAGAGAAAAACTGCTACATGTACTTGTACCCCAGGCAGTCTAACATCAGATTAAGCTAATCACAGTTTACATAGCACACAATTGTAAGGTCAAGCTAGGTCTATACTAGTACACACTTGTAAGCCACACACACACACACACACACACAAACACACCCACACACACTAACAACACACACAGCTCATAGTCCTACTCTGTTCTGGCTTCACAAACAACTTAGTTTTGCATTCAAGCAATAGGCTCCTGAATTGTAGAAATTTTGTCCATAGTATTTTACAACTGAGGGAGTGGGTGCCATCACGCGAGTTCGTGTCTCGAAAATGTCGCTTCGCGCCACGACTAACCTGATGCGTGTGAAACACAAGTATGCTCGAGTCACGCACGGGTATCACTCGTGACGCGCGCACGCGTGTGTCAAGAAGCTACGTTTGGATGGTACTGTATGCGCGATTTATACAAACAATCCCGATCGCATCGGGTAAGATCGCATAGTAACTCAACTGGTAGAAAACCTTTTTGGGCAGCGCGATGAGAGGTCTGGGACCGATTTCATGCCATCAAAAAACTGAAGGAGGGCCACATGTCAACTACACAGCATTATCTGTACACAACCGAAAGTTTTTTCTCGGTACACTAGTGTATACAATCCGCAACAGGATGTCTACGACCTTGTTACGATAAATGTTTAACAATCCGATACAGGCCCGGCGGGCAATCACCCGATAGGCTACTGTTAACCACAGACTGTATAGAACCTGTCAACAACCTGGAACGGGATCGTAAACAACCTGCAACAAGCCGTTAAATTCCTTGTATGGGCCTTTGACTGCCGTAACTATTGTTAATTATTAGTTGTTTGTTTTTAATATACAATAAATATTACAACAGTACAACAGTTGTGTCCAATCGTGTTCAAACACAAGATTGGTATTTGCTACCTCTTCCCATTCAACCATATTGTAAGCTTGAGTGTCTTTAAATTTGCAGGAGTCTTGACATTCATGAGGCAGCCATCGTTATTCTCGTGCTGTCCACAGTGAACAGTGTATGTGTCAGAGCGAACAGTGTTCAACGTTGTTCAAGCATTGCTGTCCATTGGATAGCTTGAAGGTTTCAAAACCTTGTACAAGGCACAATGTATGTTTTGACTTGGGTTTAATAGTTGCCACAAGCTGACCATATGTGAACTGCAATAACCAATAAATGAACATGATTAGTAACACCAAACATAGCTTTACCTGACAGAATGATGGGTGCAATTTCACATAGTCTCCAGAATGAACCAATTCTGAGCTCTGAGAGACGACTGCTCTGTATTGGTGTATGTCACCATCCATGACACCCATGTGCACAATTACACCAAATGGAGGATCCTGCTGCTCAAGTTCCATGCGTTGCAGTACAATGGATCTTGAGTGCATTGAATGGACCATGGTAGGAAGTTGCCTATATGGCATGGGCAGCCAATAGTCACATAACATCCTTTACACAGAAAGCCACTCACCATCCGTGCTGTGCCTGGCTTATAAATGTCTCTATTGGCTTTCAAAACCTTGCTCGGTACCGAATTTAAAAACTCTGAACCTGGTCTGAGCTGTAAAGGTCTTGAAGGCCTTTGCTGCACCTGTGATAAAGTGGCAGTTATACACAGATGCACATGCATATTAGACCACCTTTCATTGCTGTCATAATAGCATCCATTACATATGTAGTGCAAGTGCTCAACAATGGCAAAGTGATTTGCATTATCCCGATTAGGAGCTTGCTTATTGCTGTGGATGTTTTGCAAACGTACAGTGGAGTTAAATCATTCACACCTAACAGTAAGGCAATACATTTATATACATGGACATATGTAAGGACTTACAGTTCTGCACTAAAGGTGGATGAAGGACCATAGTTCTTCATTCTCTCAACAAGATGCAGAAGGTAACGAACCTTCTGCTTGTGCAACAGTTTTGGCATAAAGGTTCTTACGGAGTGCACAAAATCTATGCATATCTGCTGCCATGCATTTGCCTCAGTAGGATCAAAGAAATCGCAATATGCTATATGTGAAACACCTACCAGAAATAATGAAGTACCATATGAGATACACATTCACTTAGAATACATTGTGTACTTACTTTTGACAAAGCCAGTAACACTTTCCGTTCTCCCTCTCCAATGTACGGACTTATTATAAACAGAGCCATCTGAGACCAGGCCTTGTAGTCTCTCCCAACAAATGATTTGTAATGATAGCACAAATTTCCGTGAATTTTCACACGAAATCCAGAACAGCTAATGCTGTGATCCGAGTAAGTATTTCTGCTTTTTGCACTTTGGACAAGGTGGGCATTACGTCTTTCAAGAAATACTTGCAAGCACCCATTAGAATGGTATGTAATACTTGTATCGGTAGATATGTGCATAGAGAATGGTGTTCATAGCATTAGTGCTTTACATAATGATCTCACCTGTATATAATTACCTGGTACATGCAACATTGGATTGCTGTCCTCTCTAACACCAAACAATGTACGGGGATCTGCTTGTAATTGTTGTGTTGGTTGAGAAAGAATCACTTCCATCTGCAATAGAGAGTTCTGTATCGTCCTTCCGGTAGATATCAAGTGTGGAGAAGCTAGCATCTCTGTCAGCCTACATTTTAGATAACAGAATGTTTAAACGCACACAGTACAATACGCTGAAATGCGTACCATACACAACCTACAATACTTCTTAGCTGAACCACCTAAATGGTTGAGCAACTGGGATGCCATAGTATTATCGCAAATGATGCACAGCAAAGGAATTGTTCATTCACACCAACTGCCGGCAGTAGCAGACCCAGGATTGTGTGTGTGTGTGTGTGTGTGTGTGTGTGTGTGTGTGTGTGTGTGTGTGTGTGTGTGTGTGTGTGCGTGCGCGTGCGTGCGTGCGTGCGTGCGTGCGTGCGTGCATGCGTGCGTGCGTGCGTGCGTGTGTGTGTGTGTGTGTGTGTGTGTGTGTGTGTGGAGGAGGGGGTAGACTGATTTATTGAATAATTTACAAGGAGGAGGGGGTTCCTCTCTGGGGATATGGGGGGAGCGCTGAAAGGTCCCATTAGGGTCGGACTTCACCCCAGAAGCTCAACATATAATAGTCACACAACATTCATAATCAGTATACAGTGTGTTTAGGTGAGATTAATGACTTACTTTTACGTCTTTTTCCAACAAAGTCCGAAATGGAACCGGCTTCGTTAAGAGTGCTGCCATTGAATAACTGCATGCATGCAAGCTCATCAGATTGTATTCAATCGTTAATAATATTGTTACTAGAGTTTGAAGGTCCAGACACACACACACACACACACACACACACACACAACACACATACACACACACACACACACACACACACACACACACACACACACACACACACACACACACACACACACACACACCCGTGGATCCGCCGCGGATTTGTCTCGTCAGAGCGCGTGGCTGCATCCCTGCACAGTGGCGGTTTTTCAGTGGGCTTTGATTCTGATCAGCAACATGGATCGTTTGGCTGCATAATGCGGTAAACCTGGGACCCTCGCAAGGGCAACCATGCAGAGTCATCGCTACATGTAGTGTAATAAATAATGAATAATAAATGCAGAAGAGCTGGATGATATAGCTGCACATGACAGTGACTTCGACTATGTGGCAGTATCTGTCAGTGCAACTCCGCGTGCAGCAGTCAGCAATAGTTACTGCAGGTCAAGCATGACTTAATTTGTCCGAATGTGATTTATTGTGCAAACGAGCTGTGCATGTGTGATCATATAATATTCCATTCCGCCTGTTCCAACTGAAATACGTAAGTCAAATAATCCTTTACATGTGGGTACATAGCTGTCTACAGATCGGAACATTAGAGTAATGAAGCTGGTACAGTATGTAAACATACACTAGCGCACTGTAATTACAATCAGTAGCGGGTTGTATAAACGACACCGTTCCGATCTGATGCTACGCCCGATGCCGTACCAGATTGTATTACGATCGGTGTACCATTATGTAATGTAATACGGGCCTGTTACAGGGCGAAAACTTTCCGTTGTGTATGGTACTATCCGCACGTGAGTCAATTTGAGGGCACGAGATGGAGGATCGTATAGATTCAACATGAAATGCTTCTCCCGGGTATGGAAGCCGATTTTTCTATAGGAAGGCCTAGTTTTTAGTACATTTTATAGTTCTTCGATGTACTAGCTATATTATTTTCAAATATCAAAATCGTAAATCGTAAAGATATTGACACAAATGACCGTGGAATATTGTAATGAGAAACCCTTCTCATTGACTACCTGTACATTTGGGGACAATGTTATGACAATCCTAGGGAAGCCCCAGCTTAAATAGGAAAAATACGGCGACACCACTAAAAATCATAACAAATGTAGTGTACTAACATTTTCAAATTTCAAATCCTGGGAAAAATCTGGCGTCCTTGGTATACAACTAACCCATACATTGGTATGGGAAGGTATACGGGAATATTCGGTGATTCGCAAACCGCGAGTAAATTACTTTTGACCGCTCATTTCTGGATATGCATGGCAAAAAGCCATTGCTTCCTAAGTTAACTCATGATGAGCAGTCACAGTGAATTCACAGTGCATGGGAGTGTATCCAGCAACAATTTACACGCACATGCATATGCTTCATGACTTTCTGGTACTAATTATGTATACTGCAAAAAGTAATATTATAACTGATTATTTGCTATGTGCTAATGTAAAAATATCATTCATTATTATTAAATACATTGTACCGGGCGGTATTAAAAAAAAGCAATAACAATGCCTAGCCCTTACCCATCCTGTTACTCACTTTGTGGCTTTTCCCACTTCTAACCTTTTCTGCATATTATCTTGTTAAATTGTGCGAATTCGGACTACAAGGACGAGAATGGGTCTAAGGCTCTACTTGAAGTGGTTGAACAGCCCGCTTTGTGCCTTGTGGGTCACTTGGTGGGTCTCCCGGCCCACCCCTCCCCCCCCCCCCCCCCCCCCAAGCTGTACCGTCCGGTCATGCAGCCAGGGTCCGGGGCACCTCCCCCCCCCCCCCCCCCCTCCTCAAATGATGTATTGTAAAAAAAAAATTAAATACATGGTTATTGGTGAAAATTATGTACTACAAATACGCGTACGGAAATTATTCATTCATATAAAATAATATTACAGAGCAATATTATTATTTAGCAGGCGGCTGAAATTCCGTGCTAAGTTTAGGTGGGTAATATTTATAAATGTTATTGAAGATGATGTCATCACATTTCAGTTACTATAACTTAGCTCACTGCATTTCATGTCATTAGTCTAATGTAGGGTGTGTAACCTCCCCTGCATAATGAAAATCGATTTTTCCGAATACTTTTAAAACACTAATCGATTTTTCAGGTTTTTGTGGATCTGAAAATCGATTTTTCCGAATAGTTTAAAAAACAAATCGATTTTTCCGAATAGGTTCTGCCAAATTTCCTGCCGAATACCTAGGTTATTCAGGTTATGGTGCTTGTGGAGTGCACACTGAGAAGATAATTTATGTCTGCACAGAAATCCACCTGGTCTCGCACCAAACTAGAGCTGTGCATGTCAGTTGAAACACAGAGACACAAAGGTTACAGTAGCATGCATGTGTTTAGTTTAATAAATTGTATGTCTTTACCATGCACTTGTACATATCCATAGTAATGTAAACCTAACCATCCAACACTAACCACTGAGACCAGACATCACCATTAAAAACTCACCCCACATCACCTACAATCATGTACTCCACTTACAATCATCCCACAACACTCCATTCCCGTTCTCGCTAAAGGCATATGAAATTTCCCATAAGTACGATTGCGTAATGCTCTCTAATTCCTCCACATACTTAAACAGAGCGCGCATACTTACTTGAATTGGGTGAGAAGCATAAAGTCTGTCATTCTGTTTCACTCGCTAGCGCAATACTCAGATATGTTCACTTCGTACCACTGTACAATAAAACAATGCAATACTAGTACTGGTACATAAATTTATTGCTACTACATATAACCACAACTCGTGGCATATACTAATGAACTTAGTTACTTACTTGAAGACGACGATAACAGCACTGAGCTAGTACACGCTGTATATTTTGTATCCCCAATTGATGCACATTAAATATTTTGTATTATATTACTATCTATTTATTCAATTATTGATTGCTTCCGATGTCGTTATGTATGTATAAATAGTAAAAACAACAGTGACGTAGTTATGTCTATAACTCTAATTATGAAGTACTCAATTGAAAATCATATCCGGATATCGGCATAAAAAGATATTCGAATAATGGGCGAATTGTTGATGCTGACGACGAATACCTAAGTACCCTCCGAATGGAGAAACATAAACCGGTTATTTCGAATAGATAAAATTCACTAATCGATTTTTCCGAGTAATGCTAAGTTGCTATTCGAACGGATAGGTTTTTGCGAATATCCGAATAACCCGAATAACCTGATAACCGGTTACACACCCTAGTCTAATGCTTGATGTACATGTACGTGGCGCATGCTTGAGGATGCGACGGATTCTTCACGTGAAGGTTTTGTACGTATGATATACTTGATGTCAGACTTTGTGAAGAATTTTTCTTAGTTTTGTACGCATGATATACTTGACTTGAGACTTTGTGAAGAAATTATCTTCACGTGAAGGTTTTGTACGTATGCTATACTTGATGTCAGACTTTGTGAAGAATTTTTCTTCACGTGAAGGTTTTGTACGCATGATATACTTGACCTGAGACTTTGTGAAGAAATTTTCTTCACGTGAAGGTTTTGTACGCATGATATACTTGACCTGAGACTTTGTGAAGAAATTTTCTTCACGTGAAGGTTTTGTACGCATGATATACTTGACTTGAGACTTTGTGAAGAATTTTTCTTCACGTGAAGGTTTTGTATGCATTGACTTAATACTTTGTGAAGAATTTTTCTTCACGTGAAGGTTTTGTACGCATGATATACTTGACCTGAGACTTTGTGAAGAAATTTTCTTCACGTGAAGGTTTTGTACGCATTGACTTAATACTTTGTGAAGAATTTTTCTTCACGTGAAGGTTTTGTACGCATTGACTTAGTACTTTGTGAAGAATTTTTCTTCACGTGAAGGTTTTGTACGCATTGACTTAATACTTTTTCTTCACGTGAAGGTTTTGTACGCATGATATACTTGACTTGAGACTTTGTGAAGAATTTTTCTTCACGTGAAGGTTTATAGGAGTGCTATAACCCCATGCAAAGATTTGTGAAGAATTTTTCTTCACGTGAAGGTTTTATAGGAGTGCTATACCCCATGCAAAGGTTTGTGAAGAATTTTTCTTCACGTGAAGGTTTTATAGGAGTGCTATACCCCATGCAAAGGTTTGTGAAGAATTTTTCTTCACGTGAAGGTTTTATAGGAGTCCTATACCCCATGCAAAGGTTTGTGAAGAATTTTTCTTCACGTGAAGGTTTTATAGGAGTGCTATACCCCATGCAAAGGTTTGTGAAGAATTTTTCTTCTCGTGAGGTTTTATAGGAGTGCTATAACCCATGTGACAAATGATTGTCCTTGCATTAAAAACTATCTCCTCTTATTGTACTGATTACATGCACATGTAATGCCACATGTGAAATTGTTGTTATTAAGCATTACTGATTATGAACATATATGGGACAGTGCCCGCGAAAAGGGACCTAGTGTATTTATATAAAACGATATAAAATTTTGTTCATATAAAACTGATATAACTTCCGAACGGTACACGCCATTGACTTCCTATTTTCAACACTTCATACTACAACCATTTCTCTACGGTAAAATACTTTTTGGGGTCTTGCACTTGCTCCGTGCCTGTATTGCAACGTCCGATACCCCACAAGGTATGAACCCGTCATAACTTTCGGCAGGAGTAATCAAATCGCTTCAAATTCGGTATGTAGATAGAGAGGTCCTATACCTATCTATTTGTTCTGTTCGTTAATTTTATGCAATCCGTTACGGAGATACAGTTGAACAAACTACGTGCACATTTTCGCGCCAATGATTTGGGCAAATTGCGCTCCGCTCAATGTATGGGGAGGCGGGGATTATTACATTGGCGCGAATCAAGCGGGAAAACGTGCACGTAGTTTATTCAACTGTATCTCCGTAACAGATGGCATAAAAATTAACGAACAGAACAAATCGATAGGTATAGGACCTCTCTATCTACATACCGAATTTGAAGCGATTTGATTACTCCTGCCGAAAGTTATGACGGGTTCATACCTTGTGAGGTATCGGACGTTGCAATACAGGCACGGAGCAAGTGCAAGACCCCAAAAAGTATTTTACCGTAGAGAAATGGTGTAGTATGAAGTGTTGAAAATAGGAAGTCAATGGCGTGTACCGTTCGGAAGTTATATCAGTTTTATATGAACAAAATTTTATATCGTTTTATATAAATACACTAGGTCCCTTTTCGCGGGCACTGTCCCATATATCAAATAATTTACATGTTATTTTCCTTTAATTCTGGAACAATGAACTGCATAATACACTTTACTTGCGTGCATGATAGATCACTTTTCTTCACGTGAATATTCACAAAACATGTAGCACTGAAATGTTCTTCGCAAAACGTGCATACTATCTGAATTTCATGCTAAATAAACGCAAAAGTAAAAAATGCGGCTGGGACTTTGCCCCAGTCCCCACTGGGGGAGCTATTAGCGCTCCCCCAGACCCCCTTGCTGTCATGGGAGGGGGCATGCCCCTCCCCCAGTTGTGAATATATTTATTAGACCCCCCCCCCCCCCCCCCCCCCCCCCCCATTTTCCCAAATTCCTGGATCCGCCCCTGAAATTCATGTGTCTCACGCCTAATGCGTGAGACTTGGAGGCTCTGCGTTTGAGTGGCACACTAAGACCACGTGATTTAAGCTGTTTTAAAGAGGTGTACCAAATTGTATTGGAGCATTTTTGTGTTTATCGAGTTGTACGCATATTCCATCCACCGTGTCCAAGGGCTCATTTCTGGACCACGAATTCATTGAGAGCAAACAGCCGCGACCTTCGAAAAGGGGCCGTTCATAAATTACGTCACACAAATTAAGGCTGTTTTGGACCCCCCCCCCCCCCCCCCCCCCCCCCTCCGTCACGGAACCGTCACAATAATCCTCTCCCCCCCCCCCCCCCCTCTTAATTACGTCACATTTGCTCCCCCCCCCCCCCCCCCCCCATGAATAATCATAAATCGCTTCGAGCGTGCATATTTGGCAAGTTTCGCGCCGTAATGCAACCAAAGCAGTTTTCGCATGCGGGCAACTGCGACCACACTACTGTCAATACAACATCATAAATCTTCGCCAGCATGAAGGTTATTCATTTCAAGGCCGCGGGGGGCTACCCGGCATAACTCCTTCGAGGTCAAAGTGATTTTTACCAATCCAGTCTGCGTAGCATGTTTGATGATCAGGCAGTTAACTTCTTCTCATCTCTCTCTGCCTCAGATAGGGCAGCAACTTGAAGCGCGTGACTCTAATCATAGATAGTAGATACTATCTATGCTCTAATATAATAATAACTCTAATATCTATGGTTTGGTTAAACGCGCCGGCAGTCAGGCAATGCCCAACTAGGCAGCAACTGGCTTCTCTCGCTTATGAACCACCATATGTTTCTGCAGCATCACGTTTAAAGTACGGTGGCCCGGTTGGTCGCGCTCTGAGACACTTGCGCGACGCACTAATTGAAGTTTGCACAGCGCACTTTTTGAGGTTTGCACTTGCACCGCGCACCAATCGAGGTTTGCACCACGCACTAATCGAGGTTTGCACCACGCACTAATCGAGGTTTGCACCACGCACTAATTGAGGTTTGCACCACGCACTAATCGACGATTTGCACAGCGCACTACTATGGGATGTCTGATTTGTTGGTTACGTCAGCATATATTTTTTTATTAAAGCGCGGTCCAAATCCCTTATGATGCACCGCAACGATCCGGAGATTGAGAGTAAGGCAAAGCTGATGACGCGGGCTTGTTGCAATACGTACGAATAATCTGTACATATACATACAGGACTCATCGTGCGGTATTGGAGGCAACACAAGACCGTTGCCGTGATATTAGCTTATTTGCGGCTTGCTCATCGTGTATCTGTGAGGTGAGTTTCATTATTCCATTGAAACAAGATCCTTTCATAATTACTGTAGTACGGACGTGTTTATAAAATCTCAATCTGCCCACATCTTACTGGATGTATGAAGTGTGTGTGTGTGTGTGTGTGTGTGTGTGTGTGTGTGTGTGTGTGCGCGCGCGTGTGTGTGTGTGTTTGTGTGTGTATGTGTTTGTCTGTTTCGATGTATGTATGCATACATATTTGAGAGGCTATTTTTGTGCTAGACGTGCATTGTTTGTGCATCTTCATTATATATATAGCCTGACGTGGCTTAAGAAAAAGTTGTCTCAACTCGGCCTTAGAAGGCACAACTATGTTGAAACTCACCTTCCACCGTTGTACCAAGCCATTCGAGTTAGTCCTCGATCAATGTGGAAATTGATACAAACGAAGTATGGATACACTGTAAAAAGGTACAAATGTGGATACATGCATGTACTAGTGTGTGTGTGTTCATGTTATATATTAGGTGCATGTCATGTATGTAAGAATGCTGAGAAAGGTGTGAGTGCATGTGTTCCTGTAGCTGTGTGTCAAGATGAGTGTCTGCAGGTCTACTGTCATGATGTTGTTGGCTGTGATGGATCCTGAGGGTACACGGCAGAGAAAGATGCATAGGAGGTTACAGCGAAGAACATATGAAAATATGGTGAGGCATACTGAACATGTGCATTGTATAGGTGAGCATTTCCTCCTAGGGACCCAACTGGTGTTGGCACATGGATGGCTATGACAAGCTGAAGCCCTACGGCTTTCCTATTCATGCTTGTATTGATGGGTACATATTCACTTGCTATTCCTTATCAGCTAGCTATATGCATGCAAATGCTTCCTTAGATTTTCCAGGAAGATCATATGGCTTGAGTTATCTACTACCAATAACGACCCTGGTGTAGTAGCTCAATACTACTTGACAGCTGTATTTCAGTTAGGAGGTAGGTTTGTGGTAGACATTGTTGTGGTATCAATTCCTAACTTCTATTAACACCTCTGCCTGTGCTAGGTTCTGGAACATTTGGTGTTGTCGTCAAAGGGGTATATCTGGGCACAGAAGTTGCCATCAAAATGATCAAGATGGATGATGATATGAACCTAAAGACCCACCTAGAGGTTCAGATCATGAGGTTAGCCTGTACTAAAGAAAAGGGAAGAAACAAAATATAAATCTCACAAACAATAGACAACTTCGGCATCCCAACATCATTACACTCATGGGCATCAGCAGCAATAAGAGCGAACTTCTCATAGTCATGAACCTGGTGAATGGCTTCAATGTGGACCAAGTGATCTTCAAACAAGCATTACCTGTAAGCAACCATGTATATTTTGAATGATGTCTAAATTATGATATTAACACAGCTTGACACAAATACTGTAAGAAGCATCGCTGTGCAGATTACCAAAGCTTTAACCTACATGCATGGCAGGAGTCCCAGAGTTATTCACCATGACATAAAGCCATCTAACATCATGGTAAGTGGTTATGTTAAACCTAAAAGTTGCATGCATTCACAATACATTATATACAGGTTACTGGAAGTCATCATGTCTTTGTGTGTGACTTAGGACTGGCAAGGTTGCAAAACCATCTAGCTACTATCAAAACATCAAAGGGGTGTGGTGCAGGCACCGTGCCCTACAAGGCCCCAGAGATGTTTTATGATGGAAAGAGATCAACTCCCGCAGACATATATTCTTTTGGATGTGTTCTTATAGAACTCACTACATCCCGCAGAGTCTGGGGTACAATGGATGGTTTCCAAATCACTGCTAAAGTATGTGGTTCATATCAATTACTACCTGAACCACCATCCACTGATGCAGTACCAGAGCCTTATAAGAATTTGTGCGCACAGTGCACACGACTAAATCAAGCAGAACGTCCAAGTGCACTAGCAGTTCTGCACCAGCTTATGGCACTCTGACTCCTTCATTTATCACCCCATGATACAGTGTATTTTATCGACATATATCACATCAAGTCACATTCTTGTATGTTAATTGTCATTGTATTTATTAAATGCATACATAAGACAAATGAATAGAATACATGCATGAGTTTATCACATCCATGGACAACCCAGCAACCAGCATGATCAGTGATAAGGAGACATAACTGATTTAAACACTTCATGCCACCTGATATACCCCCACACTCTAGCTGCTGAATGCACAACATGAGAATACATACACCTGTGTATTTGTGTGTGTGTGTGTGTGTGTGTGTGTGTGTGTATGTGTGGCCTGGGTCCATAGGGAGCCTGCACCCCCTTGCCTGGTTTCGAGTTCTTCAGCAATGCACTTGACATAGCAGTGTAACCACATTTTGGTTGAATTTTTAAATGTAGAGGCCCAGAAAATCTTTTTAGACCTGTAAACACACACACATGCACACACACACAAACAATTATCAACATGTACTGCTAGCAGAACACATGCAGTACTGATAGAAGAACACAGAAGTCCGTTTCAATAGGTAGATAAATGGAGAATAGAATTGATGAGCTGCTAATCAAATACAATGCATGTGCATATTTGCGGGTGTGTAGGTGCATGTTGTATAGCCTAGTGCTCAAGAATAGTACACGCCCATTTACATATGCACCCAGCCATGTGCATTATTACGCACTGTCAACCTCCCCCCATATAGGATGAAGCCATAGGTGTGTTATACATGTACATGCATGCACATACATGTACATGCATGCACACATATATAGGTGTGTGCACATAAGGGGTGTGAACCAGCATGACAGCGCATTGCTGTACAATTTGATTTTGAATAACAATCCAATGGGACAAGGTGCATTCATGCATCGAGTATGCAGTTTGTACTTCACTTGCAATTGTATGGATTATTATATGTTTACCAATCTAAGAAGAGAACACACATGCATACGACAACATCAGTTTTGCACCCTTCAACAATGCTGATATGTGCACCGTGCACATATCAGCATTGTTGAAGGGTGCAAAACTGATAATTCTTGGATGAGCAGATAAACACTTAAGGCTTAAGTGTTTTATCTGCTCATCCAAGAATTACTGGTAAATACATGTAGGTCACTGGTGACAATGATTATGTCCCTCCCACTGCTAGTCCTCACACATGCCCAAAGAACAATCATGTGTGGGTGGACAATCACACACATAAACACACACACACACACACACGCGCGCGCGCGCACACACACACACACACACACACACACACACACACACACACGCGCGCGCGCGCACCACACACACACACACACACACACTTCATACATCCAGTAAGATGTGGGCAGATTGAGATTTTATAAACACGTCCGTACTACATAATTATGAAAGGATCTTGTTTCAATGGAATAATGAAACTCACCTCACAGATACACGATGAGCAAGCCGCAAAATAAGCTAATATCACGGCAACGGTCTTGTGTTGCCTCCAATACCGCACGATGAGTCCTGTATGTATGTGTACAGATTATTCGTACGTATTGCAACAAGCCCGCGTCATCAGCTTTGCCTTACTCTCAATCTCCGGATCGTTGCGGTGCATCATTAAGAACAAGAAAGGATTTGGAAATAAAAAAATATATGCTGACGTAACCAACAAATCAGACATCCCATAGTAGTGCGCTGTGCTAGTGCGCTGTGCAAACCTCTCGATTAGTGCGTGGTGCAAACCTCAATTAGTGCGTGGTGCAAACCTCGATTAGTGCTTGGTGCAAACCTCGATTAGTGCGTGGTGCAAACCTCGATTAGTGCGCGGTGCAAGTGCAAACCTCAAAAAGTGCGCTGTGCAAACTTCAATTAGTGCGTCGCGCAAGTGTCTCAGAGCGCGACCAACCGGGCCACCGTATTAAAGCGATCGAGCGCGTAGATCAATATTACCCATGCACGACGCGACATGAACAAATTTAGTAACCGCTAAAAACCATTGTGCATCATTAACCACGACAATGAATTTTAATTCAAAATGTGACATCACGCCAACCTAAACCCCCCTCTCCCCCCCGTCACAAGTCACAATTGTTCAGACCCCCCCTTTGGTGTGACGTAATTTATGAACGGCCCCAAAGTAGGTGACCTCTGCAACCAGCACGGCGTAAATATCGAGACGGTTAAAAAGATAATCAGGCCTCTATACGGTCATAGTTTTAATTGTGGCATTTTCAGAAGCATGGCCTTGCGCATATTCCTCAACGTGTGCTGGGGCAGCAACCACAAGAAAACCTAGCTACCGTAGTACATTGGTTCCGTATAGACTCACTTCGTCTACATGACAACCCTGCCTTTAACTATGCAGTCACAAGCGGACTGAGGTTCAAAGCCATCTTTATCGTAGACCCGTGGTTCAACGCGAGTTATAACAATGGACCCTCCGTCAACGTGTGGCGGTTTTATCTCGAATCTCTCCACGACCTGAATGACAAGCTCCAGAAGAGACCCTACCAGACTCGTCTCAACGTGTTCGTTGGACAACCTACAGCTATTTTACCCGCGCTCTTCTCTAGGTGGAACGTGAGCAAACTCACTTTCCAAGCCTCTCAAGTAAGCTACGAGTCGAAGCAACATGACGAGATCATCCAACGTATGGCGACGGAACACAGCGTAGAGTGTGTTTCGTTCTTTGCACACACACTGTACAATCCCAACGACATTCTTACATGCAACAACGGCCGCGTGCCTGTCTCATACAAGGAATTTCGCCGACTTCTGCCAATAGTGGGATGCCCACAAGAGCCCATTCCAGAACCAAATCCTCTTTCACTTTTGCTGTCATATGTTGCTCCAGGCACAAGCATTGCGGAAGGGGAGATACCGACCCTCCAGAGCCTTGGATTTGCCCCCAATGAAAAGCTGTACACCAACCACTGGGTTGGGGAGAGACTGAAGCACTGAGCAGACTCTCCAAGTTTGGTTCCCACCGTACCTCTCTATCAGATGACCCCTTTGAGTGGCTGATGAACAAGGACTCTCTCAGTCCCTACATTCGGTTTGGATGTCTCTCTGTGCGCCAGCTGTTTAGTCAACTCAGGCAATTTGCCTTTACATCTGTAAAGGGCCAAGCTTTGTTTGAGGAGTTAACCAAAAACCTCTTGCTTCGGGAGTTTGCATTTCATGTGGGATACTTCACTCCAAACTTTGACCAGATGAAAGGCAATGCCTTGTGCATTCAGCTCCCCTGGGATGACAATGATCAGTATCTGGAAGCATGGCGTCAAGGTCAGACTGGCTTTCCCTGGATTGATGCCATCATTCGTCAGTGCCGTCAAGAAGGTTGGGCACACTTCTTGGCCCGTCAGAGTATTGCCGTCTTTTCAACACGAGGTTATATGTGGCTGTCTTGGGTGTTGGGAAAAGATTTCTTCCAGGAATTCATGTTGGATTTTGAGCAACCCCTCTCCTCTGTGTGTTGGATGCAGAGCTCTTGCAGTGGGTTCTTCTGCAACCAGATAGAGAGCTACAACCCATGGTGTGATAGGCAAACAGATGGACATGGAAGGCCAGTACATCAAGACTTATGTACCAGAGCTTCAGGCTTTTCCTGTTGAATACATCCATCAGCCATGGAAGGCTCCTCAGTACATCCAGGAGGGAAGCAGGCTGCATCATTGGTGTGGACTATCCAAAGCCAGTAGTGGACGTTTGCAATCAAGAAGAGCTGTGCTGTAAGCGCATTCAAGCCATTATGACAGCCTTGTATGAAATGTATGGTACCAACCAGTGACATCCATCCCCTTCCTTATACTGCTCCTTCATTACCTTGGCACACTTAATCCCTCATGTGCAGACTATTGTTTAGTGACTGATTGAAAATATTTCTGCAGTGACTTATTTTCTTGTATTTTAAAAATGCCTATCAAAATTATAAAAAGGCAACCAGCAGAATGCATTGGGTATGGATTTGTGGAAATAGGTGGTTAGGCACAGAACAATGACAAAAAGTGTTCAGCATATCATGGCACAGCTGTTACAATTGCTTTTAAACTTGGACAGTAGGCCTACACCCACTATGAAGTTAATGACCTAGCAACATGACTAATTATAACTCCCTAGCAACACAAGCAATCCGAAAAGTTAAACATCTTTCCCAATCCTGTTTCAAAGTTTAATGGTACAGCGTGGGTACGAATCGCAACAGGTGCGTGAAAAATTCCGCCTTATTTTATTGGAGGTAAAGCGGTTGTTTCAGTTGGCTTTGTTGTCGTTTCGCTACCACGCGCACCTCGTTAGTGAGTATTTTAACCACTGAATAAGTAAATATAACGCCGCCATTTTTATTCAATTTCGTATCTTTTTCCTTGGCCTTCTCACTGGCGGCGGCACTTATATGTTAAGGTAGTGCTCGTTCATTATGCTTTTCCAGCATTTGTTTAGCATCCCTTATCCCAGAGTAAGTTCGTGCTTATAAGGAGTTGAATTTGGCATGAATTGATATTCAACTCTCTGCTCTCCATATCGAGAAATTGGCGGTCAAAAGGATTACGCGTTATTCGGTCATTGCGTAATTCAATGTCCATGGACGCATTCAGAAAACTGCAGCTAACTGCAGAAAAAAAACCAACCATTGACTAGCTGCTCTCGGATTTGCAATGTGGGGACTAGTTGACATATTTTGTGTAGTTTTTCGCAACTTAAGTACCTATATCCGCACTTCCACATTAATTATGCAGGTTTCCAATGTCCATTCATTTTTTCTCATTTCCTTATTCAGTCATCAATAGTTTCCAAACCAAATGATATTTTCCTTACCTGCTCACGGATTACATGAAAGTAATCAATGCATGCACTTATTTTTCAGAGCTTAGGGCCTTCAAATCGCACTTACCTTGAATGGTGAGTGAGATACACCCCACATCACGATCATCACGTGCCACCTTATCGTCAGTCAGCCGTGTGTTTTTTGATGTTGAATTAATGACCTAGCATGACCCCTTGTAATAAGAGTGGGCACTAATTGGGATTATATGTTGCAAAGACGGAGGTGGCGATTACACAGAGGAGTTTGCCACTTATAGAATCGACACAGGAGTGCCTGGGCATGACAACCAACCAGTCTTCTTACGGAAGCATCTTGCAAGTCTCAGAGTCCTAGGTTAGCATGAATGTGACACGTACATGATTACAGTAGCTACGTCCGTAATAGGCTAAATGGTTGTGTAACTGTAATGTACCGGAGCGCTAGATGGCATATAAGCAGGCCCGTAGCCAGGAAGTTAGGAGGGGGGGGATCGATTAATACTTCTTATCCGGGGGCCCAAATAACGAGAGCGGTGGGGGGGGAGGGGGGGGGGGAAGGGAGGGAAGTTTCCCCTCGCGTTTAGCGGGGCCAAATACGAAAAGCGAGACAACCTTCGGGCCTATGCATTTTTATAAGTATCATAACTAGAAGAGGCAGAAGTCAAGCATCAAAACGGGGGAGGGGGGAATCCCCCCCCCCCCCCCCCCCCCCCCCCCCCCCCCCCCCCCCCCGCATAAGAGCTTACACATATAGATCTCTAACTATCTACATGTATGGTAAAGTCTGGTACAAACGGTGGAAGCATCAAATGTACAATAGCAGTCATACACTGGCGGTACGCACTTTATTGACCTTTCCCATTGAAAAGTAATGCCTTATTAAAGATTCCACACCTTTAACTGTGCAACAGTTAGTCCGACTTTAAGTTGAGGTGCATAAGATTTGTGTCAACTATAACATTTGAAAACTACCATGTCCCATATGTGTATTACATGCATGTACAGGTATATGGGACAGTTTCCACGAAAACGGCCCATCGCATATATATAATACATGACTTTATAAAAAATTCTTTGCATTTGAAATCATTATAACTTCCGAATGATTACGCTATCGACTTCCTATTTTCAACACTTCATACATTTTGGGGGCCTTGCACTTGACTGTGCAAGTATCGCCAATGTCCAATACCTCCACCGGGTCAAACCTTTCGGTAGGAGTAATCAAATCGCTTCAAATTTGGTTTGTAAATAGAGAGGTCCCTACATGTCACATTTTCCCGCTTGATATGGCGGGACATCACTAGAATTTGCCGCGATAGGTACAGGAACCTCTGTACCCACAAACCTAATTTTAAAAGCGATTTGATTACAGGAGACCGAAAGGTATTTGGCCGGTTTGAACCTAGTGGGGTATCATACATTGCAATACCCCAAAACGTATTTCAATATACAGAAATGGTGTAGTACGAAGTGTTGAGAATAAGAAGTCAATAGCCTTAACCGTTTGGAAGTTATAAAGCGATTCAAACGCAAGGGAATTTTGAGGGGCAATTTTGTGGAAACCTCCCATATATATAAATATGTGTGCATACATGTATGTGTATGTACATGTATGTATGTGTTTTATGCAAATGTATGAATTTTATGTTCTTGACCTTCATGTCTTCTCAGCCTTGTAGAGACTCACTGATTGGAAGAACCATGTTGGTGATTCAGTGTCAGCTCTCTTGAACTATTCGGCATTGCTCCCGCCTGAAAAGTGGCTGCAAGATGTAGAATAGGTCACAGTCAAGTTTGAACTTTGATTTAGGAGTATTGGAGTTAATGATACATTAGTGTGTGCTTAATTGTAGTCATTTCAGTACTTCACCACATGCCTATTGCTTTCTGGCCACTTAATTATATGTAAACTTTTGTTTTTAAGTAATGAATTGCTTCTGAAGGTGATAAAAGATCTTGTTTAGGACTGATGTTTGTTTTATGGGACACAAATATAAGCTTCCTGTCTGAAGTAATATCTGTGGATGCTCACCCGTCCACCAAAGGGTACTGTCAAAGAACTAGAGGACCACCAGTTCTCATTGTTGTTGAAAGCATCATCACCTCTGCTGACAAGGCTCAGCTGCTCTCTGTGTCCGCACCTCATGCTGCATCCTGGCTACTGGTCACACCTCCTAGTCTTGACCTGAATTTTGAACCCAAATGAACTGTAATTCCTCCATCCAATGGTGGCTAGGGATGGACACGGCATAGAGGCTCCTCATGTCTTTGTGCCCTGGCGCTACTACCTGTAAACAGGGGTGGTGATGTTGTCCAGTGCCCAGCCATTGAATCACATATATGTAACAATGGCCATACTGGCTAGGAATGTGATCCCTACTGACTTTAATTAAATAATAACTTGTAGTATATAGATTTATTAGAACTTATTATGATTGATGTAACAATGGGGGTACATACATGTAATACATGTACGTTGTGGGTGCAAGGGTCAAGCATTTTAATAAAAGATGATGGTGCAGGGACTGATACAGAAAACAAAAGATAGAGGCAGCAAAAACTGTTAGTCATTTGCAACCACCCCCATGATGGGTGGGGCCTTAGGAAGAATGTTTTTTAGGGGTGACTCTTTCATTGTAAGGGCATCCTGTTCAGCTGATTCCTGACAGAGAGTACATTCAATTTCAATTTCAGTGATTTCCAGTTTGTGGGGAGGGGGGGGGGGGGGGGGGGGTGTGGAGAACAAATGACCCACGCCCACGTCCCTGCTCCAGCGGGGGTATGGGGGCGTGGCTGTAAGCTCCTCCATAGGGTCTAGGGAAGAGCACATTACATTGTACTTCGACATCAACCCATATTCAACAAGTCAAAGAGTGTATGGAAGCACTTTGGTGGCTACAGTACATGTACACAGATAATGCCCATTACATAGAGGCCCATGGATGTGAGATAAGATAACCACTGGCATTACCAACCTTACACACACACACCAAGCGCGCACACACACACAGACACACACAGGACACACACACACACACACACACACACACACACACCACACACCACACACACACAACACACCCTCCTTCACAAGAAATCCAATCTTCATGTAAAGGTATCTGCCACACTATCTGCCAATCAAGTGAAGGTCAGTATACACAGCTCACAAGATGCGTATTCATTTTAGCCAGGACAATGGTTGTGTACACCTTTGGACTGCCCTTGTGGGTTTTGTGGTAGCAGTCAGGCCCCAAGGCCAACATAAACAACAGTACCTAAGGTCGGCATACAAGGGGCGACTTCCTGCCGACTTGTCGCATGCAACTCGAATGAATATGGGTAAAAGTTCCGTAATTGTTTAGTTTACTGATGGTTTGCGGAACATTTGTCCATATTCATTTGAGTTGCATGCGACAATCGGCAGGAAGTCGCCCCGTGTATGCCGGCCTTTAGAAGTACTGAGTATACCATATCAACGCTAATAGTACATGGCTACACTATGATAAATGGTAGTGTAATTTTGCCAGAGATGTCCCTGCTGGTGTACATATACATGACTACAGGAGGACAGGAGAGGGAAGTAGGTGAGACAGGAGAGAAAGAAAGGAAGGAGGAGAGAGGGATAAGAGCAAAGAAAGATGGAACACAAACTAAGTGATTGAAGTGTACACAAGTACCTGGGCAGGCTGGCTGCAGCACTGATGACGCCCATTCCAACTGGAGTGCAGTGCCTGCGGGCGTGACTGGAGGACCTGTCCAACAGATACGTACTGAGCACAGATCATATACATGACCATGCACACTGTTATTTGCGCATGTTTGCACACAGTAGCAGAGAAGACATACATGTACATGTATAAAGTGAAGGGGAGGAGGCCGGTGGTGTTGTAGCTGATCACAGTAAGGGGCAGAACACCCGCCAGAGCACCATTGTAATACAAACTGAAGTTGATGAGGATGCCATTACTGTCAGTTGGCAAGTCCCAAGACACAATGATGTAGGTGGAGCCCACATTCTGCACCGACACAGCATCAAATCCATCCGGTGCTGGGGGAAGGAGGGGGAAGAGGATGACATCACATGCACACAATGACATCACACATACATGTACATGTATACACAGTCAGTGACACACACATACACACGCACACACAATCACACACACCGAGGTACCTACAACACCAAATCATACACATGTACATGTACCTGCAACACAAACAACATCCACATACATACATGTAAACACACACCCACACCAACACATACACATGTGCACATGCACAGACACACACACGCATGCACACACACAACACACACACACAACACAACACACACACACACACACACACACACACATCACACACACACACATACACAACGTATACATACCACTATCCATTGTTGTGACATTGGCAACACCACCAGTCTGACATCCAGCTGTGGTGCATGCTGCTTCCACAAAGCTGTAACTGTGTTGACGGCTGCAGGTTATGTACCACGGGACACTGGAGGTAGTGAGAAGGACGTTCCCCAGTACAGAAACAGCTTACACATTGCAGGCTGTGATGATCCCATTGAGAACTGAGGGGTTAAACTACATCACATTGACAGAGGAAGTGGAGAGTGCCAGTAGCTGAGGGCTTGGAAACCCCCAATGGTGCTGTGAAAGGGACCAAGATGTGACAACCATACACAAATACACACACACACACACACACACACACACACACACACACACACACACACACACACACACACACGACAGTGTGCATATACATGTATGTGAGTATGTGTGCTAGTGATACATGTGTGAATGTGAGTATGCATGAATACATATGTTCACACACACACACACACACACACACACACACACACACACCACACACACACACACACACAACACACACACACACACACACACACGCTCACATAGATTTTCATTGCAATATAGGGGGGTGTGGCACCAAATGTACTTACACAGCAGGTGGCATGAGCAGGGCTGACAAATACATGTAAAATTCATATTAGGGTGGGGTATATATAATAATCGGAAGATCAAACACTTCCAAAGGGTGGGGTTTCCCCAAGAAAGGTGCCCCCCCCCCCCCCCCCCCCCCCCCCCCCATCCCCACACATCAGCAGGCCATTTGGATTGGACAGTGCAGTCACAGCGTTCAGAGCAGTAACATTGGGAGCAGCCTGGAATGTGGGCATGGCTTTGTAATGTCTTCAAGCTGCTGGAGTTGCTTTGGCCACACCCACCGGATGTGCAGGCCTGTACCAGTATGTACGCTGTAAACAGTTGTAGTCCATATACAGTGTATGGTATTGGACAGGGCAGGGATTTACCACTCCCACCCCCTATTCACCCCCTGGTTTGCCCCTAATTTGAATAACCCAGGGAGAAGGCCAACAGTATACCATATCCACACTCAACAAGGCCAACAGAATAGGGAGAAGGCCAACGGTATAAGGCCAAAAGTATAAAGACAAGGCAAACAGTATAGGGAGAAGACCAGCAGTACAGGGAGAAGGCCACCAGTCTAACAATAAAGGAAGAAGACCAACAGTATAAGGAGACGGGCAATTAACGGTTCGGAAGTAAAGGGAGAAGGCTACCACTGGTTACAGTGCAGGGAGATGTCCACCATTATAGAGAGATGGCCAACTGTACTAGTATAGGGAGAAGGCCATATCTACTCCTTCCAAGATATGCACATACATGTAGGGCCGAACACTACCCACTGCCGAACATACCCTACGCTACTAAATTCACATAGTATACTCACCAAAACACCTGCGTCTCAGAAGATGAAAGCATGAAGGGCATACGTAGTTCGATGCATCATTGTGCCTAATTGATGCGCTCCACATCTCCAGTGCAAGTGACGCATACATCACAATAGTGGAAAATAAGGTTATTCATAGGAAACTAAACTAACTGTCAGTGTTCATACTTCATAGCGGTATCTAATTTATAGATAACCTCTTACCTCTAATTTAACTCTCATCATGCGATGTGGGCAAAGGTTGCATGTTTGCATTTCATTAACTGACCGGTTTTAAATTGAATTATAGTAATACGTGTAGGTGTTCTCTTTATCCCTTAAGTCACCTGGCGAAGATACAAAACAATGGTAAGCCAGATCCACTGTCGCATTGGGCAGTGCAAGATTACCTATTTGGGTGGGCTAAACAGCTCGACTGTTGGAAGATGCTCTATGGGTTAGTGATTGCTTGTGCCAGTATCTGTTCATGTGCGGAAAGCAACAATTAAACGTATTTGTGGCGATAACATACATCCCTGTCGTATACGGCACCAATTGCAATTAACCTTGCATAGGCGGCTATAATAGCACAGAACCGCTCCAAACTCTGCCGCTACATCCATTACAGGTTTAGCTCTCTTCACCTCATCGATTTCTCTTTCAATGTGAGCCACTTTCGTACTTTAACCTTCTGCACTGTTGTCCGCTATCGCGAGCACCTAGCCATTTTGAAATACTTATTCCAAATACTCGTTGTTGCCAATCGTCACATGTTTGATCATCGGAATCGATGGAAACGTACATGTACTCAACTGCATGCCGACGGAGTATCGAAACTGCAAGTTAAGGCAGAATACGTGAATAGCCTTTACTACATGTAATATCATATTTCGTTCTGCGCTATTATAGCCGCCTATAATATGCAAGGTTATTTGCAATTGGTGCGTTGTTATTAGAATTAGAATGTCCACTTCTCCTGCGTTGGAACATTATGACCATAGATTATTCTAAACAGCGATGTATGGTAACGCTTAATTGTGCTAAGCTACGCCAGGGATGTATGTTATTACCACAAATACGCTTAATTGTTGCTTGGCACAAGCAATCACTAACCCATAGAGCATCTTCCAACAGTCGAGCTGTTTAGCCCACCCAAATAGGTAATCTTGCACTGCCCAATGCGACAGTGGATCTGGCTTACCATTGTTTTGTATCTTCTCCAGGTGACATAAGGGATAAAGAGAACACCTACACGTATTACTATTATAATTCAATTTTAAAACCGCGCGTGGTCAGTTAATGAAATGCAAACATGCAACCTTTGCCCACATCGCATGATGAATAAATTAGAGGTAAGGTTATATATAAATTAGATACTACTATGAACACTGACAGTTAGCTTAGATTCCTATGAATAACCCTTATTTTCCACTATTGTGAGGTACGACTGTATAGCCGATAAGTTAATGTATCGGTTCAATTATAATTGTAATTCAAATTGTATTGATAGTTAACTAGTTACGTTACAGACATTAAAGTTTATAACCGTTAACCTCTACTAGCTAGCCGACATAATTATAGCTTGGTAATGACTACTGTGGAAATGTTGAATATAGCAGGAATACGTACACATATGGCTAACAAAAACACAACCTAACATATACTTATCGTAACGCACTCACTCACTCACTCATACAATACAACAATTTTTATACTAAAAACTCTTCCTCTTCACTGTCCATCTTAATTGTTCCCAGCACAGAAGCTGCATTGCCACGTTGGATGGCAACTGAGAGTCTCTGAGTGAGGTATGCAAAGGAGTGGCTTCTCCACTTCGTTTATGAATAAATTATGCGCGGTAGAAATGTTTGTCTTGATTATAGTTTACGAATGGTTAATGGTATAATCTTATAAAGCACAGATTCACAATCAGTCTGATTTATCGTAAATTATAAACGTGTTTAAAACTCTATTTGAAAAAAAAAAAAGCAAGATGACCGCCTATGTACGGGCCATTTCTCCATATGAGTTCAGAGAACAATTAGCATGATGACGTTATAGACGTCTGCAAACGCTTTTGGCTGTCTAGTTACCGGTACACACTTTGGATAATAGCGTAGTAGGCCATACTTAACAGCGGTCTCGGCGTGTACGGTGCATGTTGTATTTCTTCCCCGCCTGATGTATATACGTCAGTTGATTGCAGTTCTCTTGTACAATGTACAACAAAGCATAGTTGCAATGTATACATACATCTCCATACACATACATACGTACTGCTCCGCATTTCTATACCCGTCACATATCTGCATTTCACTCCCGATATTGGTCCAAACTTTACCACTATAGACACGCATCTGCATTCTAGTCCTCATACTAAGCATTCGACATACTGGTCCTGATATGTTTCCCGATACGAACATCGCTGCATAGGGGCGGATCCAGGAATTTAGGAAGGGGGGGGGCACAGGAAGGGGGTGGGTGCGGGAGGGGGAAGTGCCCCCCTCCCGCGCGAAGCGCGGAAGCTTTGAGCAATATAGCAATACTGACAACACATTCATAATGAAAAATTAGCACTTATCACTTAATACAAAAGCATGAAAGTACATGTACTACTAATACTAGTATGTAGCTAGTTTATGCATTTTTGTCATACAGTGAGGCGGAGAGCCTTCGTGGTCGCTTTTGAATGGTCGCGAAGCGTTAATACTTCTTTCACAGCAGTTACACGGTACGATTACGTAACGTGAATATATAATTAGATGAACGAAAGGGGGGGGCACGTGCCCCCGGTGCCCCCCCCCCCCCCCCCCCTAGATCCGCCCCTGATCAGCATATGCAGAGTCTGCATAGTTCTGCATACGATACACTTCCGCGCAGTGATGTCTTCCCATTTCCGAACGCCCTTCTCCAAAAGCCTTGTCAATGTGTGGGTGCGTGGTATATGGCATGCGTGTTTGTGCGTGTCACAATGGGCGGATTGCGTTTGTGTCAACGCCGCACGCATATACGTGGATTGAAAGTTGGCATGTACAAGCCTTCTTATAGGCATACATGCATAAAAGCAAGCGTATCGGTACACACACAGAGTGTAATACGTACTAACGTAACTGACCTTGTATATAAAAAAGTGACTTGAGGTGTTAGTAATAAATGTCTTGCAGAAATTATAAATTGAGCTGTTAATGATATTCGCCTCAAATTATGCGTTTTAACGTGATGCTTATCAATTTTTCCAAATGGGACCGGGGAACGGGCGAGGGTGTTACAAGAGTAGCGCCATATATGGCATTGGCCGCCATTTTTAATAGTAATCATTGAATCATGAGCACCGATGACCATTATAATATAAATCCTCCAGGAACCGACAGGTTTAAGGTAAAAAATATGTTTTTACCACTGCAAAACACACTGGTGTATAGTGGACCAGAATCTGTTGCCGCAAGTGAAAAATCCAACACGAATCAATATTTATAGCTGGTGGAATGCTGTAATTAGGTCAGTTTTATGTATACTTGTCTATATATACGGAAAGCACTATTTTGCCTCCAGGAACCAAAACTTTCAATTTAAAGGGGGTGTTTTCTTTTTTAAATCTAAGACAGAGGATACTGTGCAACCAAGATTCCGTTGCCGCAAGTGAAGTATCATCTTGGAGTCAGGTTTGTGCTGTACATAATTAATAGCCCGTATTCTTGAATATTTTATAAAAACGCATCACGGATAATTCGCAAAATCATATGATGTCTTTCTAAATATGCAAAACAGAAATCATGCGATGGAATCTCAGAAACAGAAAAACTGTAACTTTTACAACTTTGATGACTGCTCATTTCTAGCTCCATATGAATATCGATAGGACTCCTTACTGAAATAAAAACTATTTGGACCCTCCTTAGCTTACTGAAGATGTGGAGTTTTTGAACCCCATGGGCTATCGGTTCTCGTAACGTCGGCACGGAGCTAGTGCAAGACGCCGAAATATACATACAGAAATGGTGTACTATGAAGTGTTGAAAATAGAAAGTCGATAGTATGTACCGTTCGGAAGATGCAGCGATTTAAACGTAAGGCCTTTTTTTAAACAAATTTTATAATACGCACGAGATCCCTATTCGCGGAAATGATCCCATATAAAAGATATCATGCACTGCATTTTTTGCATGTACTATACATGCTTGATGAGGCGGTTAAGCCTTACTTATTCATATGCACAGATATTTCAATGCGCCATTCGTCAGTGGCTATTCTACGTACCATACTGATAGGACTAAGATACCTGAGGTACAGATAACACCGTTAAACACACAGTCACACGATATAAATGTAATAATCATTACGTTACATAAGAGTGTTATATAACTCCCCATCATTCCTTGCTCCTGCAACAGCGGTAATGGCAAATGTACCAACACTGGGGTGTTCTCAGGTTGAAGCTGGTATTGTTAATGCTTTTTTTTTTTTTCAAACATTCGTCAACTAAAGTAATTGGTGTACGACACCAATTGGAACTTGTCAGGCAGAAAGGTCTCTTTTTCAGTTTTGAGACGAATAAAAACACACTTAATTCAGTTCAGCTATGACTGAAGAAAGGAAGGTTGACAGGTCTTCTCTTTTAAACCCCCCCCCCCCCCCCCCCCCCCCCCCCCCCTCTTCACCCTAATATAAATTTTTACATTCCACAGGTCATCGGTTGTCCAAGGGCTGATTTTAATCTGGGCGGAGGACCAAGTTCAATTAGAGTAACCTTCGTAAAGTAGGTGACCAGCATGGCAACCGCAGCCAGCCGTGCGTAAACGTCGAAACGGTTAAAAAGATCGCATTATTTCTGTATGGTCATAGTATTAATTGTGGCATTTTTACAAGTTCAGAAGCATGGCGCTCGCTCATATTCCTCAACGTGTGCTGGGGCAGCAACCACAAGAAAACCCAGCTACCGTAGTAAATTGGTTCCGTATAGACTCACTTCGTCTACATGACAACCCTGCCTTTAACTATGCAGTCACAAGCGGACTGAGGTTCAAAGCCATCTTTATCGTAGACCCGTGGTTCAACGCGAGTTATAACAGTGGACTCTCCGTCAACGTGTGGCGGTTTCTCCTCGAATCTCTCCACGACCTGGACAGCAAGCTCCAGAAGAGACCCTACCAGACTCGTCTCAACGTGTTCGTTGGCCAACCTACAGCTATTTTACCCGAGCTCTTCTCTAGGTGGAACGTGAGCAAACTCATTTTCCAAGCCTCTCAAGTAAGCTATGAGTCGAAGCAACATGACGAGATCATCCAACGTATGGCGACGGAACACAGCGTAGAGTGTGTTTCGTTCTTTGCACACACACTGTACAATCCCAACGACATTCTTACGTGCAACAACGGCCGCGTGCCTGTCTCGTACAAGGAATTTCGCCGACTTCTGCCAATAGTGGGATGCCCACAACAGCCCATTCCAGAACCCATTCCAGAACCAAATCCTCTATCACTTTTAACGTCATGTGGTGTAGGCACAAACATTGCGGAAGGGGAGATACCGACCCTCCAGAGCCTTGGATTTGCCCCCAGTGAAAAGCTGTACACCAACCACTGGGTTGGGGGAGAGACTGAAGCACTGAGCAGACTCTCCAAGTTTGGTTCCCACCGTACAGATGACCCCATTGAGTGGCTGATGAACAAGGACTCTTTCAGTCCCTACATTCGGTTTGGATGTCTCTCTGTGCGCCAGCTGTTTAGTCAACTCAGGCAATTTGCCTCCTTGAGAGGTAAGGCTTTGCTCCAGGAGATGACCAAAGACCTTTTACTTCGAGAGTTTGCATTTCTTGTTGCATACTTCACTCCAAACTTTGACCAGATGAAAGGCAACCCCTTGTGCATTCAGCTCCCCTGGGATGATAATAAGCAGTATTTGGAAGTGTGGCGTCAAGGTCAGACTGGCTTTCCCTGGATTGATGCCATCATTCGTCAGTGCCGTCAAGAAGGCTGGGCACACTCCTTGGCCCGTCAGAGTATTGCCATCTTTTTAACACGAGGTTATATGTGGCTGTCTTGGGTGTTGGGAAATGAGTTCTTCCAAGAATTTGTGTTGGATTTTGAGCTACCCACCTCTACTGTGTGTTGGATGCAGAGCTCTTGCAGTGGGTTCTTCTGCAACCAGATAGAGAGCTACAACCCATGTGTGATAGGAAAACAGATGGACACGGAAGGCCAGTACATCAAGACTTATGTACCAGAGCTTCAGGATTTTCCTGTTGAATACATCCATCAGCCATGGAATGCTCCTCAGGATATCCAGGAGGAAGCAGGCTGCATCATTGGTGTGGACTATCCACAGCCAATAGTGGATGTTTGTAATCAAGAAGAGCAGTGCTGTAAGCGCATTCGAGCCATTATGACTGCCTTGTATCAAGTGTACGGTACCAACCCGTGATACATGCACTTAAAGTATGGATCACTTCTTTGCCTCTTTGAGGTGCCGTGACCACCGACTGCCTCTCTGTGTAATCATTCTTCATTTCTTTTGTTTTGCTCAAATTTTGCTGTTGCAGTTGAATGTAAAGATGACCATACACTAAAATGCAACATGTAGAGGTGACCGACCATACACTAAAGGCAACATTTAAAGGTGACCATCATTAAGGCAACATGTAAAGGTGACCGACCATACATTAAAGGCAAAATGTAAAGGTGACCATACACTAAAGGCAACATGTAATGGTGACCACCATTCATTAAAGGCAACATGTAGAGGTTACCATACACTAAAGGCAACATGTAGAGGTCACTAAAGGCAGCATGTAAAGGTGACCATACATTAAAGGCAAAATGTACAGTGCCACTGAATGAATATTTCATTCAGTAACATTTCTGTACATGCAATCTGAGTCTACTGGTATGATAAGAGTTACATGCAACATGTGACTAGTGTAAGGACAACACACACACATATAAACACACTTCAATGTGACAATGACAATTCAGAAACAGAGTCTTCTGATGTCAAAAGCGTGTTGCGTCTTTGGTGGTGTGTCAATAGTATCTCTTTGTCTATCCAAGAGGCTTAGGTGCTCCATGTCAATGGTGGGCACCTGTTTCTTTGTGCTTGAGTCCGACCAATGCATGTCGTGTTTTGACTCTGAGATGTCATGTCCTGGTGGTGGGGCATCTTCCCCCTGTGAGATCAGTGCTTCTCTGTCTGTGCAAGCCCCCTGTAGTGCTGGGTCAACTGATTTCTGTGCATAGTGGTGTATGATTCCCACAGCAACGACATCTCCCAGTACATTGACCACAGTATGGAACCAATCACAGAGAGAGGAGGGAGGAAAGAGGGGGAGGGAGAGAGGAAGAGGGAGGAATGGGGTGGGAGGGCAGAAAGAGAGAGAGGAAAAAGGAGGGAGAAAAAAGAGGAAGGAGGAGAGGTATCTGACTTGATAAGCCTCTACACCACCTCAATTAGTTTACCGTTTCATGCTCTAACTAATCCATTCCCTCAAGTAACCCCTGGTCGAAGCTTAATAGGGTAAAAGCCATATGCACTTTCTTGCAGCCAAATCATCTCTGTTTACACACCCCCAAGATGTGATATACACAGCAGTGAAAGTACTAGACTCTTCCATTTATGCAAACCGATACTAAGACGATGTAATTAACAAAGCAATCTGAAGTGATATTCATTCGCAAAGCGGTTGTCTGTTTTTGCTGGAACCACGAGGTTCTGACTGAAAGTGCAGTACTCCTTCAATCCTCCTTGAAAAAAAAATGAGTGAGTACCCCCGTTGAATTTTATTTTCCTATCAGTCAAATGTCAGACCAGCAAAATGCAAACAAACCTAAACCACAACAACAACAAAATGTACCTTAAATAATTGTAAGCTTAATGTACTTGCATATGCTTTTTTGACATTTCTGTGGTACTAAAAATATATAAATTGTGCCTTAGTGGAGGTGAATCCACACACCTGCACCTTATATAGCATTCCCATCTTGTACCAGAGGCACCTACTACATTGCCTCCTGCAAAATGATTTTTGTTTAACTACTTGCCTTCCTACACCACACCCACCCTTCCTACACCACACCCACTTGCAGGAACCAGTCCACTGATAGGAAAATGCCCACATCTTTAGGAGACAAGCGTATAGACCACTCTCTCCCTTCCACAGACCGCCCTCTCTTACAGGAACCAGTCCACAGTTAGGATAATGGCCACATCTTCAGGAGGCAAGCCTACAGCAGTCAGAACCATGACCAGAGTGAAGAGCCCGGCAGAAGGGACAGCCAGCAGCTGCACCCACACTGGCAGCTATGGCTGTGATCCTGATGGAGAGGGGAGGAGAGAAGGAGAGGGAAGGAGGAGGGAAGGAGTGGGAGGAGGAGGGAAGGAGAGGGGAGGAGGGAAGGAGAGGGAGGAGGAAAGGAGATGGGAGGAGGAAAGGAGAAGGGGGGAGTGGGGGATCAAGCAGCTAATTGGGATCAATTCATATCAACACCCACCCTATCACAATGATGTCCGATGCATTTGCTGCTCGTTGCCTTAGCTGTGCGATGAAGACAGCAGCCACAGCCTCGTACAAGGCCGTCCCATTCATGTTGATGGTCGTACCGAGGGGGAGGATGAAGTTGGTCAATTTACTGTTCACCCCAAAGTTGTTCTCCAAGTTACGCATCGTGACTGGAAGTGTGGTAGCACTGTAGAGGGCTGCAACTGGTGTGGCATCGAACTGGTGTGGCATTGAACTGGTGTGGCATATGTGGCATTGAAGGTATGTGGCATTGAAGGTGTGTGGCACCATGAGGTGTGGGTGAAGCAGTGGAAAAGAGGTAGGAAAGCACATGAACCTTTTGCACCAATGACATGATTGATTAACACAGTGTGCTTGTGTGTGTGTGTGTGTGTGTGTGTGTGTGTGTGTGTGTGTGTGTGTGTGTGTGCGTGTGTATGTGCGTGTGCGTGTGCGTGTGCACACTGTTAAAAAAAAAGGCCCAAGGGGTGTTAGGTTTGAGGGGTGTTACAGCCCAGGGAGTGTTATGGCAACACACAAGGGTGTTGAGCTGACATCTTGGGGTGTTGGCAGGCTGCGTTAGGGTGTTAGGAGCAACCCCCAGCAAGGGTGGGGTGTTAGGTCGTTTTAAAGGTGTGTTGTCATAACACGCATTATACTCCATTGCGATAGTTCCTTGTTTAGTAATTACTTTCTGATGGATTGAGGGCGTGGTTTGTTACAGTCGTACCTCACAATAGTGGAAAATAAGGGTTATTCATAGGAATCTAAGCTAACTGTCAGTGTTCATAGTGGCATCTAATTTATAGATAACCTCTTACCTCTAATTTAATTCATCATGCGATGTGGGCAAAGGTTGCATGTTTGCATTTCATTAACTGACCGGTTTTTAAAATTGAATTATAGTAATACGTGTGGGTGTTCTCTTTATCCTGTAAGTCACCTGGAGAAGACACAAAACAATGGTTACTAAAGCCAGATCCACTGTCGCATTGGGCAGTGCAAGATTACCTATTTGGGTCGGCTAAAAAGCTCGACTGTTGGAAGATGCTCTATGAGTTAGTGATTGCTTGTGCCAAGCAACAATTAAGCGTATTTGTGGTAATAACATACATCCCTGGCGTAGCTTAGCACAATTAAGCGTATTTGTGGTTATACCATACATCCCTGTTTAGAATAATCTATGGTCATAATGTTCCATTGTATATCGATTTCACCAACTGAGTGACAGCGCAAAAATACCTTTTTGTCAAACGTGAACTCACCATAATTTAGCCTGGATAAGAATGAACAACGCTGGAGGAGTGGATATTCTAATTCTAATAACAACGCACCAATTGCAAATAACCTTGCATAGGCGGCTATAATAGCGCAGAACGAAATATGATATTACATGTAGTAAAGGCTATTCACCTTAACTTGCAGTTTCGATACTCCGTCGGCATGCAGTTGAGTACATGTACGTTTCCATCGATTCCGATGATCAAACATGTGACGATTGGCAACAACGAGTATTTGGAATAAGTATTTTAAAATGGCTAGGTGCTCGCGATAGCGGACAACAGTGCAGAAGGTTAAAGTACGAAAGTGGCTCACATTGAAAGAGAAATCGATGAGGTGAAGAGAGCTAAACCTGTAATGGATGTAGCGGCAGAGTTTGGAGCGGTTCTGTGCTATTATAGCCGCCTATGCAAGGTTAATTGCAATTGGTGCCGTATACGACAGGGATGTATGTTATCGCCACAAATACGTTTAATTGTTGCTTTCCGCACATGAACAGATACTGGCACAAGCAATCACTAACCCATAGAGCATCTTCCAACAGTCGAGCTGTTTAGCCCACCCAAATAGGTAATCTTGCACTGCCCAATGCGACAGTGGATCTGGCTTACCACCAGGTGACTTAAGGGATATAGAGAACACCTACACGTATTCAGGGGTCGACGTAACTGTAACGCGTAATCATATTCATAACAATGATGACGTTTTTGTGCTAATCAAGTTATCGTAAAAACGTCACATCCGCATGTACCAGGACTTAACAAATGGGACTTGTGTAGCGCTAGCGCTCACATAAACGCTTTTGTTCATTGGTGCGCTATTGTTCAACGGTGCGCTTTTGTACGTACAGCTCTTTCCTTACTTCAAAAGCACTTACTATTGCTTTGCAATAGCATTTCTGTGTGGTGTACAGTGATGAATGAACCTGCTTGTATTGCTACAGCGCGTACGTGGTTGTCCACAATTTTATGACCAGTGGCTGGCTGAGTTTCCCTGGTTTTGCTTTGAGGATGGCATGATGATGTTCTGTACCCTGTGCATGTCACAAGACAGTACATAGGCAGGCCAATTTGATAATGACACTGAAATGGAGACCTTGTATTTAGCTTCAAAACGCAATTAGATATTTTTATGTGTACTATATAATAAGAGAAAGCTTGCTAAAAACATGCGCAAAACTCTGTGGTTGATGACGCGTTCTTGTAACAATATAGTTTAACAAACTTGTGATGACAGACGCGCCATATAAATGAATATGGTTATGCGTTACCGCTACGTCGACCCCTAGTATTACTATAATTCAATTTTAAAACCGGTCAGTTAATGAAATGCAAACATGCAACCTTTGCCCACATCGCATAATGAATTAAATTAGAGGTAAGCGGTTATTAGATACCACTATGAACACTGACAGCTAGTTAGCTTAGATTCCTATGAATAACCCTTATTTTCCACTATTGTGAGGTACGACTGTAGATGACACGGCTGTATCATTAGGCCACTTAGTTCATAAATAGATTATTACGGTACATCTACCATCACCGTAGCGACCGACCTAGCAACCGAGTTGCGAATGTATACAGCTTGGCTGCATGAAATAAGACTTAAATAACATTGGAATAGGAGTTATTGTGCATCATCTATGGTTGTTCTTATTCTGATTCCATGCACGCAGGACCGAATCCCCATCCTGATCCACTGCGCACGTGTTGTAGTGGCCCTGGAGGAATCGCGCGGTTAGACCATTCTACATTAACTAATACTTTTTCGACAACGTGCAGTTTTCCCTGGTGTGTATTTAGTCTATATATTCGTGTTCCCAACTCAATAAAGAGCAAGGATTCTCTTTGCAGGTGCAATGAGTTTTTTTTTTGTCAAAGCTGTGAGCAATTAAACGCGGTGTGTTTATAGGCATTCGGTACCGTTTTTTCGTCCATTCAAGCAATCGGTTATGCAAGAGCATGCAGATTGTTTGTTGAGGCTTTGCAGGGTTTGTGGGGGTTATATGAACTTAACAAGAAGCATGTCTCCCATATACTGTTGTGCTAATTATGCCTCTGACTTAATGATGGTCTTAGGTATTAATCTTGCCACTGATACCCCTGCCAGTCACCCTGTATCGTTTTGTTACCTGTGCCAACAAGTTATTACTGCGTACAAAAATGCATTAGCTCATGGAAGGACGTACAAAGTGCATGTGCACAGTAATGTTTGATGGTTGGGAGTCACATGGCAACGACATGTGCTGTGTATGTAAACATGGGAAGAGTAAAGAAGGAAGGCCAAGGAAATGCAAGCTCATTGTTTGACCAGGGAGACATTTAGAAGTTTCTTTGAGGAGACTTGTCAAGCACATGGAGCTCACTGCACCTCCTCCATTTGTGCCATCAATGTTACATCCACCAACCATAGCAGGGTATGTATCTCGGTTGAATGCTGAATGTCCTTTATGTTTGGAAGTACTGAACAGCCCAATTGATCTTGTTACATGTGGGGCAATAGTCTGCTCCAATTGTTGCTGTACTTGACTAAATCTGCGCCATGAACTACTGTGTACATGTTGCTATGGTGATCACCTAAGAGATACTACCACAGTGCGAGCACCATGTAATCTTGTTCTGGATGTACTCAAGTGCATTCCTGTTATATGCAGCAAGTGCAAAAATGAGATCCTGCTTTCAGACTACGCAACTGACTTGGGATCTGGTTGTGCATTTGTGCCTGTTAACAGCATTGTTAGTGACATTCTCAGCCATCCAGTCAACCAACCTCTGTCACCTATTGAGTCTCAGTTACAAAGAAATTTAGTCAAATGTTCACTTCTATCAAGTCCAACAAAAGGTGAACAGGGTGTTGAGAGTTGTCATACAATGCTGTATGAGACCCTGCTCAGAAATTATTGCTGATGCTCAAAGTACACATGCTTCGTGTGACTGCTGAAAACATCTCTGCCAGGCCAAATGTGAATAAGAAAAGGAAAAGCAAGTGAACTCCTACCATGGTGTTTTTCAGTTATGCCGTATGCTGTTCCACAATGCAATTATCTACATACGCGTGGGCTCATCAATGACTTGTATTTCTCATAATATATCTCTGTGAAAAAAAAAACTCATAACATTTGGATTGTTTTATTTCATTTCACACTAATTGGACTAGTTCGTTACGTTGTTGCTATATTCAGCAAAACTGCAGCTTTGACAATATGTAAAAGCAGGAACGCGCGTTTTTTACAAACCGGATACATTATGTTGACATTCTACAAAAGCATGATTACTTATTAAGTTGTTCTTCATGATACCTGCTTTTTTTTACATTTAAAAGATTAGTAACACCATGACAAAGACGATTTACCCCGATGTATCCGACCCCATTGCTAGGTAAATTCAAAATTACTTTCTCCGGGGCGCGCGCGCACAAAATGCAATGAAAACAGCCGTGATGATATGACTATGATGGCAGCTGTGACTTCGTAGTTGGAGGTGATACTGGACTTCAAGTGAAAAGTTATATCTTAATGGTATGCACGCACACAAGTTCAAGGTCAATGTTTGTACAAAAGGTTATTTGTGCATGCATCTGTGTCTGTTACATTGTACATTAGTTATCTGATGTTGAAAGAAAGGACTACACACGTGTGTATAGTACAAGTCAGTCATGCGCATCCACCCCTTGCTGCAGCTGTGTTTAATTGTTATCAGATGTACAGTAAGGCTTCCCACAAGTAAAAGTTCCCCCATGTACATGTAAAGGGTCAATCTTTGTTGTTTTAAAGGTCCACTACACGTGTGTACAGAAGTGTTACCCAAAATTGAGTTGCATGAAAATGAAATAATTCATGTAATGCGCAATTGGTGAAATGTTTAAGGCATAATGTATGGTAAAATAAAAGTACTGCAACCCTATCTTCTCCCATATAGTTACTCCCTGTTTGAGCCCAACTCTCGCACACTAGCAGAGTATGGAGTGAGGCTTGAAAAAGCAATTCTTAGGGATAGTGAGCTTCTGAGTGAAGTAAACAATGCTTTTTGCAATAGCCATCCATTGCTAGCTCAAAAGGTTGTTACAAGATCTGCCCGTGCAGCAGTAAGTAAGATTAGTGCAGATGCATTACTTGCTAAAGCACTCAGTGTACGAAGATCACAGGCAGGGTCACTGCTAAAAGCTATCCGTATGGTTAATGCAAAGAAGTTGCAAGAGAGTGATATTTTAGTCGGGCATAGGTTTCATACTGCTGGGGCTGAACCTTATTTCTTAGATAATTCAAAGAGCGTCGAGGACAACCGTGCTGCTAAAAGGCAGCGATATCAAGAGGACGTCGAGGAGAACCGCGCTGCTAAAAGGCAGAAATACGAGGACAATTCGGCTGCCATTAAGGCATCTGAAAGGAATCGGTATTGGAATGACCCCGCTGTCCGATTGGCTAAACGTGCTGCCGAGAGGAAGCGGTATCGCAGGGGGTCACCGAACTACCACGACCACCCAAAGGTATGTCATGGCATGTTGTATTGCACTAGCATTAAAAAGCTATAGGAAGATGTGCATGCAATATGTGTACAGCACGCATGTAAAGGTCGGCATACACGGGGCGACTTCCTGTCGACTTGTCGCATGCAACTCGAATGAATATGGGTAAAAGTTCCGTAATTGTTTAGTTTACTGATGGTTTGCGGAACATTTGTCCATATTCATTTGAGTTGCATGCGACAAATCGGCAGGAAGTCGCCCCGTGTATGCCGGCCTTAAGGGATCTGCACAAAACCATTCACTTCACATGTAAAGCATGCATGGTGACCCAACTGTTGTGTACAGTACATGTACCTTTGTGACCTGTCTATTGAATATTGGGGTGTCATCCTTAATCTGATGTACAAAAAGGCTTCCTTATCTGATGTACAACGGTAGCCCGCCTGCAACTGTGTATGAATTTAATTGCATTTGCTAGGGTTGAGCAGTAGACCTCAATGGTAGGTGTGTAGTGGCAGAAGAGAAAGGGGACAGAGATAAGGATACCATGCACCCCTTGAAATAGAAATGTACAAATGAGTGTCGCAAGCTCACTAGTGAAGAAGTAGCATTTGTGTTGAGGACAAAGTCACTGTTCCAAATGTCCATTCATCATTGGAGGGGAGGTCATTCCCATGTAAACATTGTTAACACCTTTTAATTTGGAGCATGAACAACTTCCTCCAATTTTCAGCACAGTGGCACCTTTGGGGGGTCATGAGTTATGCAGACCAATCCAGTGAATAGTGATAAAATTGGACCAATAGAATTTTAGCACAGCTGGCAACACACACACACACACACAACCACTCCCCCTTATCTGTGAGGTCATGAATATGTAGACCAATTGGTGATGTACCAATGAAATTGGACCAATAGAATTATAGCACAGCCGGCACACATTTCATGTATAAAAGCGACTCACCTGCCAAATATTAGTGCACTTTGCTTGCTGAGAATGAAAAAGGTAAAAACTAAATCCTTGCACTTTGTTTCTATATTCTCTGTCAGATGCAGTGCTGCCCCCCTACCGTCTGCTGCCAGCAGTAGCAGCGCTGCCCCCACCACCAGCAGCAGCAGCAGCGCTGCCCCCACCACCAGCAGCAGCAGCAGCAGCGCTGCCCCCACCACCACCAGCAGCAGCAGCAGCAGCGCTGCCCACACCGCCAGCAGCAGGAGCACCGCTACAGTATTGGCACCAGTGCCCCCACCACCACATCGCCTGCTGCCACCCTGGCCCTGCCACCACCCACCCGCATGGCTCCCATGGCCTGAACCAGGCTGCCCAGGTCAGAGACGAGGCTTGGGGAGAGGAAGAAGACAAGCCAGGGGAACTGTACAGTACATTAAAAACTCATATACTTATAATTTCAATTATTAAATTGTTTAACCTTCCTCCTTTCGAAAATTAAAATGAATTTGTGACAACATTTAAAGACGCGCTACTACGACAGGGGAAAAAACTAATGAAACAAGTAAATAAAAACATTCTCTAACGATAAAGTTGTTGGTATATAGGAATGACCAATGGTGGTGTAAAAAGCACGGAAACAAGAGTGACAAAAATTTGACTGGAAAATTGAAATAGGCCTATATTTAGCACACTAACGTTATAACAGTACATGCCTGAGTAATGGGCTAAATATAGGCCTATTTCAATTTTCCAGTCAAATTTTTGTCACTCTTGTTTCTGTGTTTTTTACACCACCATTAGTCAATCCTATATACCAACAACTTTATCGTTAGAGAATGTTTTTATTTACTTGTTAGCACAAGGAAAGAGGTTGTAGGTGGAGTCTATGTTACTGTACTATACGAAAAACGCTGTCAAGCAATTGAACAATTTTATTGTCACTTGACCATTTGCAGCAGGAATCAATAGAGTGGAACTCTTGGGGTGCACAAAAACCTGGTGGCTCAATTCTGGGAAGGATTGTTACAGGCTTGAGCAGAGTGAGCTCCACATGGAAGTAGATGAAGCAGACTTCACCACATGCAGAGTGAGCTCCCATTGGAGTAGATGAAGCAGACTTCACCACATGCAGAGTGAGCTCCCATTGGAGTAGATGAAGCAGACTTCACCACATGCAGAGTGAACTCCACATGGGAGTAGATGAAGTAGACTTCCCCACATGGAGTGAGCTCCACATGGGAGTAGACTTCACCACATGCAAAGTGAGCTCCACATGGGAGTAGATGAAGTAGACTTCACCACATGCAGAGTAAGCTCCACATGGGAGTAAATGAAGTAAACTTCTCCACATTTATTGGACAGCTTATTTATAAATTGATTCATAATGTATTGAAGGGCATCTTAATAATAATCGTGTTATGACTCTTGAGGAGACATTTTTCGCTCTAATGGTTTTGTTGTTGATATATACATGCTATTTGCTAATTTGCTATTCCATCTACGTTTAAAGATTACGTGTAGCCATAATCTAGGTCTACATGTAGCCATTGTAGCCAAATCTAGGTCATGTAGGGCATGTTATTAATTGCTCTAAGAACTGCAATAACTACCTCATTAATTATATAGGCTTTCGATTAATGAACAGGACAGGTTTAAATGGTTATAGGTTTATATTGAAGTCAGTTAGTTAGTTGATATTTTGCTTTTAGATGGCTCTAATTAAGCAAATATTATAGTTCAAACATCTTTAGATTAAGTTAAATGGTTAAGTACCTAAATTCAAACATTTAAAAATCTAATTTATCAAGACCCTCTATAATTATCAATATTCAAGTTAGCGCTTAAGTAATATGTGATTTTAATAACTACGTTTAGTCTGAGGTCAATTTATCTGGTTTGGTTGATTGATTTTCAAGTTACTAATTTAAATACCAAGTTATTAAAGTTAAACATAATTTTATGTTTAATGGCTTATTAAAATGGTAATTATACTCATTTCAATAGTGAGTTATTAAAGTCTCTTGATTGTGAGGGTTATCAAGCTTTATTATTTTGTTGATTAATAACAAAAATGTAGCAATATTGTTTGGGACTTCATTGTCTACTAAAAAATCATAATCATAATGCAAGTTGTCGCACATTATTAGTTCATTTTACTTGCTTGGACATCATGGTGCTATAGTCAGCATCCCGATTTGTGGCATTCACTATATATGGTCACTTACATCTCAAACCAGAGTACAGCAAAGTGATCCACAAGGTCCCTTTATGTTTGCTCTAGTTCTCCATAGGATGGTGACCACCATTCACACTGATGAGGCGTGTGCTGGATTACTGCAAAATGTTTGGTATTTGGATGATGGTTCCATGGCAGGTGAATCTTCACCAGTGTTGAGAGCCCTAACCATAATTCTGGCTCAAGGTCCCTCATTGGGGTTCCATGTTAATCTGGATTGTTTGGTGTTAGCAACCTCTCATCTTTCCCTCCGTCTATACAGACATCAAACCAACCTAACATAGAAATCCTGGGAGCACCAATTCGTGATGCTGAATTTTGCAACACTGGCCAATTCTTCTGTAGTAAACATCAGGCAGCTCTAACTCTTTTGTCAACCATTAATGATCTTGGTAGTGTAGATCCCAAGTTGCACTATACTTATCCTGCTGCGTCTTTGTTCCAGCTTCTGCAAACTTGCCCACATTGCCAGGGCAACGCCTCCATACCTCATTTTGGACTTTATGGAGAAGTTTGGCGCAGATGTTTGCCGTTCTTTTGCTGATTGTACTCGTGTTGATGTCCTTGACTCAGCTTGGAGGCAGGCCCAGTTGAGTTTAAGAAGAGGGGGATTTGGTCTGCACTCATTGGTTCTTCATTCATCAGCCACCTATATTGCATCCTTGTGTGGCTCTGATGATGTGATCTCGACATCACAATTGGACAATCCCATTACTCACTACAACACCTGTGTTTCGCTTTCAGATTCCCTGTCAATTAGCAGCTAGGACGGCCGTGCTCCCACACAAAAGAAACTATCTGATGCAATAGAAGAGATGCAGTTCAACTCTCTCCTTAATAGTTGTTCTCTTGCTGATAAGGCCAGACTGCTGTCTGTATATCACCCCATGCGTCAGCGTGGATTCAGTTGTCCCTTCCCTCAGCTTGGGACTGCACCTTGACCTGAATGAATTTCAAACAGCAGTGAAATGGTGGTTGGGTGTCAATCCCTCGTTGAATTTGGATGGAAATCAAATGGTTTGTCCTCTATGCCCCAACTGTGGAATGACCCTCTGGGTTACCATAAAGGCACTTAAATTTTGTTTGCACTATTACAATTTGCCTGATCATTGCAGTGTACTACCACACAATAACTTATTAACTAGTATGGAGTTATAACTATTAAACCAAGTTATAGCATTATGAGTAATGGCTACATGTAATTAGGTACCTTCACAAATCCAGTGAATGTTTTGAATATTCTTGTGTACTTCGAAATTCAGCACGAGCGTTTTGAGTATTATCCAATACTGTACCCATCTCTCACTCAAACGCATACAGGGTGTCCAGAAATGAACAGGACAGGTTTTAATAGTTATAACTCCATATTAATAATAGTTAATAAGCTAATTATAAGGTTGTACACTATGATCAGGCAAATGATAATAGTTCAAACAGTAAGGAATAGCACTTCTTCAACAATTGGTCTCATATAGCTATCAGTACTGTTTGCATCCAATGTCAAACACAAACACGAAACAGTCTAATCTATGTAGACGAGCACTGGTCTACGCGTAGGACAACGTGCCTGTAGAAGAGATAGATTAGGTATGTGTATAATTACATCATCTCGTTTCCACGAAATGAGACCTAACGCATGTTTTTTCTTCAAGATTTCAAATTGTTTGATATTCTAGAAGTCTGAAATGTCCTCTACACATGCGTTGTCTGACCATACTGCCACTGTATTACCCTAATGCAAGGTGAATCACTAAGTTAGAGTATTGTCACAACTGCCACATTTCAATGCTCCTTTTCACATAGATTATTTGTGCACAGTAAGATTGAAACCACACCCTTTCCACATTGCGTGTCCCCGTTTATAATTGGTGACCTTATGCATTGATCCAATCATTCAGCACTGGACTGACCACAACCACTTAATTTCATGCCGGAGGCCATTTGTGTAAGTATGAGGGTGACCACAATGACTTAATTCCTCCTTCCCAGTGCACAGGTACGTATGACATAGATGGAGGCGTATGACATAGATGGAGGCCATTTGTGTAAGTACGATGGCACATCCATGCAGACACCCTGTTGAGTTTTCCACATTGCTACAGGATAGATGTGTCCCCATTACAATTGGTGACCTCATGCTTTGATCGGTCCCCTCAATGCTCAACTATTTGTGGAGGACCACAATCACTGAATTTCATCCATCCCAGTGCCAGCCTGGGGAGGAGAACATGTACTATGGACCAATAGGGCCTCAATCAATGACTGAACACAACAAGAACACTACACTACAGAGACATAGGGGACACATGCTCCTCCTCCTCCATACTGTGTTGTAGTACCACTACAGGGACATAGGGGACACATGCTCCTCCTCCTCCATACTGTGCTGTAGTACCACTACAGGGACATAGGGGACACATGCTCCTCCTCCTCCATACTGTGCTGTAGTACCACTACAGGGACATAGGGGACACATGCTCCTCCTCCTCCATACTGTGTTGTAGTACCACTACAGGGACATAGGGGACACATGCTCCTCCTCCTCCATACTGTGTTGTAGTACCACTACAGGGACATAGGGGACACATGCTCCTCCTCCTCCATACTGTGCTGTAGTACCACTACAGGGACATAGGGGACACATGCTCCTCCTCCTCCATACTGTGCTGTAGTACCACTACAGGGACATAGGGGACACATGCTCCTCCTCCTCCATACTGTGTTGTAGTACCACTACAGGGACATAGGGGACACATGCTCCTCCTCCTCCATACTGTGCTGTAGTACCACTACAGGGACATAGGGGACACATGCTCCTCCTCCTCCATACTGTGCTGTAGTACCACTACAGGGACATAGGGGACACATGCTCCCCTCCTCCATACTGTGCTGTAGTACCACCACAGGGACATAGGGGACACATGCTCCTCCTCCTCCATACTGTGTTGTAGTACCACTACAGGGACATAGGGGACACATGCTCCTCCTCCTCCATACTGTGTTGTAGTACCACTACAGGGACATAGGGGACACATGCTCCTCCTCCTCCATACTGTGCTGTAGTACCACTACAGGGACATAGGGGACACATGCTCCTCCTCCTCCATACTGTGCTGTAGTACCACTACAGGGACATAGGGGACACATGCTCCTCCTCCTCCATACTGTGTTGTAGTACCACTACAGGGACATAGGGGACACATGCTCCTCCTCCTCCATACTGTGCTGTAGTACCACTACAGGGACATAGGGGACACATGCTCCTCCTCCTCCATACTGTGCTGTAGTACCACTACAGGGACATAGGGGACACATGCTCCCCTCCTCCATACTGTGCTGTAGTACCACCACAGGGACATAGGGGACACATGCTCCTCCTCCTCCATACTGTGTTGTAGTACCACTACAGGGACATAGGGGACACATGCTCCTCCTCCTCCATACTGTGTTGTAGTACCACTACAGGGACATAGGGGACACATCCCTCCTCCATACTGTGCTGTAGCACCACCACAGGGACATAGGGGACACATGCTCCTCCTCCTCCATACTGTGCTGTAGTACCACTACAGGGACATAGGGGACACATGCTCCTCCTCCTCCATACTGTGCTGTAGTACCACTACAGGGACATAGGGGACACATGCTCCTCCTCCTCCATACTGTGCTGTAGTACCACTACAGGGACATAGGGGACACATGCTCCTCCTCCTCCATACTGTGCTGTAGTACCACTACAGGGACATAGGGGACACATGCTCCTCCTCCTCCATACTGTGCTGTAGTACCACTACAGGGACATAGAGGACACATGCTCCTCCTCCTCCATACTGTGCTGTAGTACCACTACAGGGACATAGGGGACACATGCTCCTCCTCCTCCATACTGTGCTGTAGTACCACTACAGGGACATAGAGGACACATGCTCCTCCTCCTCCATACTGTGCTGTAGTACCACTACAGGGACATAGGGGACACATGCTCCTCCTCCATACTGTGCTGTAGTACCACTACAGGGACATCATCCCTCCTCCATACTGTGCTGTAGTACCACTACAGGGACATAGGGGACACATGCTCCTCCTCCTCCATACTGTGCTGTAGTACCACTACAGGGACATAAGGGACACATGTTCCTCCTCCTCCATACTGTGCTGCCCAAAAAACCACTTCATGCAATGTGCAGGTGCCCAGTCCCTACCACCACCTTCGCTTGGCCCAAACAGAATACCTGCTGACAGCAGCCATCTTGCTTTTTAAGTGCAGCGTGCTAGATGACAGGAGAGGGAGGGGCCAGGTGGGGATGGCCAATCATCAGTGTGGCCTGACTAGAAATAAGCTAACCTCCTCTCTGATCTTGGTGAGCATACTCCCCCTCCTGTCCAAGGTCACCTTCATCCTTTCCAAGCTGGCCCTCTGCTCACACACCTGGGAGGTGGCTTTGGTCAGCTCACTCCTGCTACGGGAGAGGTCACGCATATGCAGAAATCAGCGGTCACCAGGAAAGTGATGGTGTTCAAAAAGACATCCTATAGCATGTGTTCTCTTGCTAGTACATAGGGATAGTGTGGTTTGAATTTGTGTTGAATTTATAAGTACTAATGGTTCGGATGTATTCAAAACAAAGTTAGACTTACACCTATTTAAATGTATGAAAAATGGTTACTCTTGAATTTAATTAACTAACCGCAAGTTATAAAACATTTGCCACCTCACTTTTACGTGTAGAAAGGTTGTAAGGTGCAAACTGTGCAAAAAATATTATACCATTACATTGAAGATTTCAGTTCGGGAAAGCAAAACATAGCTTCCCATTAATATGTACACAAAATCAATGTTTTCTGACCTAATTACTGTATTCCACTGTTTTTAAAAACTGAATCTTAATGAAAAATTGAGTTGCCACCCTTTATTATTATTTGCAGCACATTGGTACATGTTTTCATGCCATTAGTTTTTTCCATTACATAGATATTTCTAGTTCGGGGAGCCTTTGAACAATGTTCGGTTACTGGGGCCGCCATTTTGACCATTATTGAATAAATGGTCGTCATACAGAAACACGGCCGGCTACATGTATGTACCATTACATGAAGCTTGAAACTAAATAATGATATTAGGTTTATTAACTCGCAAAATGTTCACAAACTATTACTGGGCACTTTCCCGCTTGGCAGGGGCGGATCCATGCAGTATTTTGGTAAGGGGCCGGGGTTCGTGGAGCCCTGGTTGAGTACGAAAACGGGGGGGGGGGGGGGGGGGGGGGAAGGGTTCGAGATACAAGAACTGAGACGCGATTCGCCGAAGTGGCACTCTGATTCTAATTTGATGCTTCATAACCGTTCAAATTTGTCCAACCCCACGGGTCCGCTACAGCAACTTATAGGTAACATGTCATTTATGCGGGCAGTCTGCATTTGAGAACAGCCAATTATAAACGGCTTTCTATCTGAAATTTGTGACCACGCCAGCTGGCGTGTAAGGTGGGAGATAATATAGTAAGGTCATCGTTGATTAATTAATTCACGTCGCAGACATGCAAATTGTCTGTTCAGAGCATATATACGAGGGATTAGGTTTATATGGCTGCGGATCAGTCACTTCGGTGTTGCATCCTTTAATTTCCACCGCTTTTTATTTGCAAGATGTATAGAACGTTTGAAGCTGATCCGATTCGACTATTATTTAATGTCCTTTTAATAATCACGTATTACGTTGCGTGATCGCTCTGCATGCAATACATACTCGCAGATCACCTTTGCACGAACATTAGGTTTATTGACAGTGTCACTTTTAACCTGGAGTCATCAATCCATTCAACCATGCGTATTTGATCATAAATCAACTGAACATTTATCCCAGTGAATTGTGAAATAAGGACTATACTAGCTGCACGAAAGATGCCATGCAATACCTGACCTTGTTATTGTCATAACCAGTAGTTGTAAGGAAACATTGCCTGCATACTGCATGCAACCATTTGCATCATGCATGTATTGAATGCGTGCACCAATTTAGGTGCACACGCACAGATAGTAAAAGTATGCAGGCCTCCTGCATGGGCAGCAAGTTAGTTCTATATAATCTCTTCATCATGCATTTACCATGCATGCAATTGAGAGCTATACATGTATATGGGTAAACTGCACTTCAAAGCATTCATTACTGCAGCGGTGCAGTCATGTTATCTTGCACCGTATTGTCTTGCATAATGCACAATCACTTAACGTAATTAATCGCAGACTCTATGACAGCATAATTGGATCATGCACCATCAACCGCATGTATCACAATGCATGCATGCACGGATAATGCTCGTAACTAGTGAAATGAACAAGAAAAGCGTGGAAATTGTAACTGAGCATTGTCCGAGGTTACCAGGCAAAAGAGTCTATATAAAAATCGCCGAGCTTTTTCATGTATACCGATAGAACTTACGTATATAAGCGTTGAAAAATACAACCATTTTGATTGAAAGTAATGCCGCGAGTGCTACTGACAAAGAGAATGACATGAGGCATATCCCACTGGGTTCGAGCAAGGATTGTAATAGTCAATAATCATTGGTTAGAGCTACTAGCTGGTTCAAGTAGACAATGATAAATTAAAAGAACAGATCACATTGCACACTGCCATGAGGCATAACAGATATATTGTGTGCACACATGATTTCTGAATGTTTTGGTCAGTCTTTATCGGGATACGTTGCATGATTTATTTATCAACTAACTGCATATGCGTGGGCGTACCGCAGTAGCCACACCCTCGCGCAGAAAGACTTTCGTTATTTTACTATTTAATTATACCAGATTTAAATCAATGTTACATGTGCACGTGAGCCAAAGTTTCGTCGTAGACGTCATGAAGGTATTAACATGATATTTAAATATCTTGCGTCATCTTTTAAATACATTTATGAATAAATTTTACTAATTATGCGCGGTTGAAATTAATTTAAATGTCTTGATTTTAGTAAAAGGGTGCTTAATGTTTTTTTCATGAAAAATGCATATTATAATCAAATCGATTTTTAGAGTATATTAAATATGTTTAAAATTCAATGTGGAAAAAAACAACAGGATGACCGCGTATGTATGGGCCATTTCTGGATATGGTGTCATCTGATGGAGGCGGGTCTCCAGCTCCTGGTGTGGGTACAAAGGACATGGAGAGGAGGGGGAAGGGATGAGGAGGGTGTAGTATCACTAGGTGTATGGGTCATTCGAGATTACACCTAATTCTTTGGCAAAGTGTTGGATTTCAAGCAGTCTTAACATTTTGCATACTCCAATGTTAAGTGATTTTTCTTCTCCTTTAATGCCTTTAGCTAAGAGACAAGCTCAAAGTTGGGGGGAGGGACACATGGGAGGGACACCTGTAACATGTTGGCTTCATGCTGAGTCTGAAATTCCTTGAGAATGTTTCCAAGTGCCCTCACCACTTCTTCTGGGGGAGGGCTGGGCACTGTGGGAACTAGGTGGTTTAGGGAAGTTGATCAGAAAGGGTTAGGAGAGGGGAAAGGCATTTCTCTTACATGGGCCAGATTGCTTTAGGGTCTTCGTGCAGAACACATGAACCTCCTCCCTCAGATGGTTCACAAAGCTCCCATAGCATTCTGCTACATGTGACTGCCTCTGTTTGGCCTGTGCTAGCTCGGGTCAACCATGGGGGATGGGGCTGGGTGTCTGCACTCACCTCAGATGCTTCCTGCTTCAAGGAACTTAAACTGGTCTTGCAAAGCTGCAGCTGATGTGAGAGGTCTTCCATTGTGGAGTCTTTCTCTCTCGTCTTGAGGGTGTGGTCATGCTCCACCCTCTGGAGCTCCTCCCTCACACTTCAATGGTATAGGGTCAAAGTGCAAACCAGGAGAGACATGTAACATCAAGTGATGGTTGGGAGAATGGATTACTGCGGGGGAGTAGGAGGGCAATATGACCATAACTTTAAGGCGAAGATACACTAAGAAACATGTTGCGTTCAACTCAATATATATGTGTACATTTTCAGTAATCTACGAATTTACTGAAATTTAACTCATATTCATTTGAGTTGCATGTAACATGTTTCCTAGTGTATGGTCGCCTTAACCTTTAATCTCCAGAGCCAAGTCCTACGCGTAGGACCAATATTTGAAAATTCGTTATTAATAGAAATGCAAGTTTTGTCATCCATTTCTTTACTGTTGTTTGATGTGTCTATCATGCGAAATTTACCAGTTGTCAATCTATTTTTTAAATCACACCCTTGGTTACACGATGCAAAAAAAAAAGGATGCGGTTCTTAAAAATACATTATGTGTACAATTTAATTGTCACAGAAAAAAGTATGACAAGTATAACTTTTTTGGATGCTTTTTGAAGCTTGATGTGTGTGCTAATTCTATGGCAGCATGGCGTAAATATCGAGACGGTTAAAAAGATAATCAGGCCTCTATACGGTCATAGTTTTAATTTTAATTGTGGCATTTTCAGAAGCATGGCCTTTGCGCATATTCCTCAACGTGTGCTGGGGCAGCAACCACAAGAAAACCTAGCTACCGTAGTACATTGGTTCCGTATAGACTCACTTCGTCTACATGACAACCCTGCCTTTAACTATGCAGTCACAAGCGGACTGAGGTTCAAAGCCATCTTGTCAACGTGTGGCGGTTTTATCTCGAATCTCTCCACGACCTAAATGACAAGCTCCAGAAGAGACCCTACCAGACTCGTCTCAACGTGTTCGTTGGACAACCTACAGCTATTTTACCCGCGCTCTTCTCTAGGTGGAACGTGAGCAAACTCACTTTCCAAGCCACTCAAGTAAGCTACGAGTCGAAGCAACATGACGAGATCATCCAACGTATGGCGATGGAACACAGCGTAGTGTGTGCTTCGTTCTTTGCACACACACTGTACAATCCCAACGACATTCTTACATGCAACAACGGCCGCGTGCCTGTCTCATACAAGGAATTTCGCCGACTTCTGCCAATAGTGGGATGCCCACAAGAGCCCATTCCAGAACCAAATCCTCTTTCACTTTTGCTGTCATATGTTGCTCCAGGCACAAGCATTGCGGAAGGGGAGATACCGACCCTCCAGAGCCTTGGATTTGCCCCCAATGAAAAGCTGTACACCAACCACTGGGTTGGGGGAGAGACTGAAGCACTGAGCAGACTCTCCAAGTTTGGTTCCCACCGTACCTCTCTATCAGATGACCCCATTGAGTGGCTGATGAACAAGGACTCTCTCAGTCCCTACATTCGGTTTGGATGTCTCTCTGTGCGCCAGCTGTTTAGTCAACTCAGGCAATTTGCCTTTACATCTGTAAAGGGCCAAGCTTTGTTTGAGGAGTTAACCAAAAACCTCTTGCTTCGAGAGTTTGCATTTCACGTGGGATACTTCACTCCAAACTTTGACCAGATGAAGGGCAATGCCTTGTGCATTCAGCTCCCCTGGGATGATAATGAACAGTATCTGGAAGCATGGCGTCAAGGTCAGACTGGCTTTCCCTGGATTGATGCCATCATTCGTCAGTGCCGTCAAGAAGGTTGGGCACACTTCTTGGCCCGTCAGAGTATTGCCGTCTTTTCAACACGAGGTTATATGTGGTTGTCTTGGGTGTTGGGAAAAGATTTCTTCCAGGAATTCATGTTGGATTTTGAGCAACCCCTCTCCTCTGTGTGTTGGATGCAGAGCTCTTGCAGTGGGTTCTTCTGCAACCAGATAGAGAGCTACAACCCATGTGTGATAGGCAAACAGATGGACATGGAAGGCCAGTACATCAAGACTTATGTACCAGAGCTTCAGGATTTTCCTGTTGAATACATCCATCAGCCATGGAAGGCTCCTCAGTACATCCAGGAGGAAGCGGGCTGCATCATTGGTGTGGACTATCCAAAGCCAGTAGTGGACGTTTGCAATCAAGAAGAGCTGTGCTGTAAGCGCATTCAAGCCATTATGACAGCCTTGTATGAAATGTATGGTACCAACCAGTGACATCCATCCCCTTCCTTATACTGCTCCTTCATTACCTTGGCACACTTAATCCCTCATGTGCAGACTATTGTTAATAGTGACTGATTGAAAATATTTCTGCAGTGACTTATTTTCTTGTATTTTAAAAATGCCTATCAAAATTATAAAAAGGCAACCAGCAGAATGCTTTGAGTATGGATTCGTGGAAATAGGTGGTTAGGCACAGAACAATGACAATAAGTGTTCAGCATATCATGGCACGGCTGTTACAATTACTTGGACATTAGACCTACACCCACTATGAAGTTAATGACCTAGCAACATGACTAATTAACTCCCTAGCAATCCGAAAAGCAGATTTTTTTAACATCTTTCCCAACATGTAGGATTTGATGGCACAAAGCGTTTGAAACAATTATATCAATTTCTTTGCCAGATTTATGTAGTCATCCGGTTCAAAGTTTAATGGTACAGCGTGGGTACGAATCGCACAGGTGCGTGAAAAATCTCGCCTTATTTTATTGGAGGTAAAGCGGTTGTTTCAGTTGGTTTTGTTGTTGTTTCGCTATCACGCGCACTCGTTAGTGAGTATTTTAACCGCTGAATATGTAAATATAACGCCGCCATTTTTATATAATTTCATGTTTGTTTCTTTTTCCTTGGCCTTCTCACTGGCGGCGGCACTTATATGTTAAGGTAGTGCTCGTTCATTAAGCTTTTCATTTAGGATCCTTTATCCCAGAGTACGTTCGTGCTTATTAGGAGTTGAATTTGGCATGAATTGATTCAACTCTCTGCTCTCTCGTTAAGCTACAACCAGCTTTGTGTGTTGACAGCTTAAAGGAAATGGGAGCTAGTTCCACCTCAAGGTTATCACTGACAAGCTTGTTGCTAAGGGCACGTTTTCTATCACTGCCTAGTACACCCAGACAGATAGAGCATGTGTGGCTGCTAATGGTGGCTGTACGGCGTTCTTTATTATTGGTGGTGGTGATACAGCCATAATGTGCTCCTGCAGGAGTGTTTCCAGAACATGGGTATGGAAAGATGACAATTGCACTTTGCATTCCTCGTCACCAATCATATGACTTCAGTAAGGACTTGTATGGGCGCTTCTCTTGTGCGGGTTACGGGGCCGTAGTCAGGGGTGGGTCGGGTGGGTCGAACGACCCCCCCCCCCCCCCCTCCCGAAGAATAGTCCTTTTATAAATAGATGTTAATATAATTATCGATACGCACGCATTTAAATATAATAGAGTGGTAAGAATCATTAACGTATTTATAACTAATCTCACGATAACGAAACCCTAGCAAAGAATCGTTGAGTATGCCTGGGAAAAAACCAGACGACGAGAGGAAACGAAAACACGCTGCATCCATCACACATGACATATCTATTCTGTTCAAGAAAGCAAGGTCTTGCAGCGATTGTACACCTCATGCACACAAGCAAACCGGAGGAGCGGCCAGAGCTCACACACGTTGAGGAAGGTCTCAGTCTCATTCCTCATGGATGCGTGGTTCAGCACAAGAGCTGCTACCAGCCTTCAAGCCGCGTACGTATACCCGTTGTGGATGAGAGCATTGCAACCAGTCGGTTCATCCAATACAGCCGTTTCCGAGAGTGTGCAGATTTCATAAATGATATTGGTAATATGGTTAACGACGCAGGACTCAACCTTGAAAGGCTATCAAATGATCCAAAATATTACTTCTTAAAGCACGATTTTGTTCCATCAGGAATAAAATGCCTTAGATCGGGTCCCAAATCGAACGATGTCGACCCTCCATTTTCAAGTGGCTGGCTACGGCCCTGAATAGAAACAGTTTGCGGTTCGTGGCGCGTGGTAGCCTGTGGTATTCAATGACTAACCAGTAACCACTCTTTGAAGTTCACTCCTTACCTTTGAACAGGGAGCTCGAGTTTATAAGGCGGGAGTTGGAGAAAAGTGGCAACCAAATTGTCGAATTTTAGACAGGGAAATAAGCACCGACTGTTAGAGTATTGTCACTATATTGTGAACCTACTGTAACAGGTTTTGCATAAACTGCTCCTAGATGTTAATTTTATACGGGTATACGTATACGTCGAATATAGAGCGTTGTTAGACACCCAATCACAGATTCAGAGATGCTAGCGCTCATGCTGACATTGATTTGTCTTCTACAAGATACTGGTCCCCAGATTAGTGTTGATTCGATTCACGTGAGAGCGCGGTTTTGCGGCTGATGAATATCATATAAACATACAATATCAACAAAAACTAATCAGAACGAGTTTGGTGTACGCGTGGTTCCAGACCCTACATCATGCTAGGGTCCCCAGACTAGGACGTGGGCGCGTCATTATTAACAGTGGCCGGCGATGCGTAAATCCCCAGAGCTGTGGGGGATATCCTGCTATATCCCATCGCTGTGATCCATCTCTCCTAAATTCATCCGATGGGATACGTATATATTCGTACGCATCTCAGAGTGGTCTCGGCCCCAGACCCAACGTTACGAGCAGCGGATGGATTACATCACCGCTACGCGACGTCGCGTAAATCCCGTAACGTTGGGTCTGGGGCCGAGACTAACCTCAGAGATAGCTTATAATGCATATCGTACGTTAACGTAAACTATTAACAATCAAAGATGAAATAATAGTTAGGACACCATGGTGGCGGGATGACACTGTTGAAGCGAAGGCAGGCCGCTTTAGCGTGACTTGGTCGTCGACGCGTTACAAAATGCAGGTTGTTAACTGTCCATACCTAAGCTGCCAAAGGCTAATTGTCTAGACAGAGAGCATAGCATACCCCATCAATTATGTTCATTTGTAGTATTGTTGATGCCCCTCCTCTCTATGATGCCCCTTCTCTCTATGATGCCCCTCCTCTCTATGATGCCCCTCCTCTATATGATGCCCCTTCTCTCTATGATGCCCCTCCTCTCTATGATGCCCCTCCTCTCTATGATGCCCCTTCTCTTCAGTAGAAGGGGCATGTAGCCAGGGTACGTTTTGTTTGCCCGAACTGCAAATAGTCTCGTGTTTGGGCTAGCTCTCGGTCCTTTCTGGCCACTACCTTGCAAACCAGAAGTAATGTGTTAATGCACAAATCATTACATGTGTACAAATCCAATTTTAGACCCGTCCATGCTTTTACTTGCGCTGGCATTCTATCTCGCTAATATGTTAATTTCTGTTCTTTTGCTGAAATGGATGAAGTGAAGCAACGGTATATCTCTTCAGCTTACCGCAGGCATGTTCAGTTTAACCCCTACATGTACACTGGACTCCAGTACTGAAATGTGATAGCTATAGCAACAGCAGAACTCCATGCAGCAGAAGTTGATGAAATTAAATCCACCCTGACTATCCTACAAGTGGGGAGGTAGGCATATTGAGTATGTCAAAATTTAAATTTTGGATCATTTCAATACCAATATATACAGTGGGTGCTTACCGATGCACATCACGATTCGACTGCCAATGATATCACTCAATTGTACCTTGTCTGGCGCTGGGAGGTTGTCTGGCTGGAGGTGTTGTGGAAAATGTAACCCAAATATGATATATAATTAGACTAGAGCGGAATGAAACCTCACAAGATTCTAGTATCAAATTTTTTTGTAGAAACCTCATCATGTCCTCTAAGTGCCAGAGGACGGGTAGTCTTAAGTGCCAGAGGGCGGGTACTCTAAGTGCCAGAGGGCGGGTACTCTAAGTGCCAGAGGGCGGGTACTCTAAGTGCCAGAGGGCGGGTACTCTAAGTGCCAGAGGGCGGGTACTCTAAGTGCCAGAGGGCGGGTACTCTAAGTGCCAGAGGGCGGGTACTCTAAGTGCCAGAGGGCGGGTACTCTAAGTGCCAGAGGGCGGGTACTCTAAGTGCCAGAGGGCGGGTAGTCTTAAGTGCCAGAGGGCGGGTACTCTAAGTGCCAGAGGGCGGGTACTCTAAGTGCCAGAGGGCGGGTGCTGTACGGTAGACCTCTAGCTTTAAATGTGATGATGCAATAGCTATAGGTCCATAGGTCCATATTGCATATTAAAGACAACAAATGAGCAGGAATTGCATAAAAGCATTGCCAGAAATTTCGGACATCCATACACGTCTGTACATTGAAAACGCATGTAAAGTATTTGATTGTTTTAAACATTAACGCAGTTGGATTAATTTTTAAAATATAACTAATGCATTCTTTTATTTTTCGCTTTCATTTTGCGAGCAGGAGAATCAATAACAAAATTAATTACTTTTGCTATTACGTATAATATTATTTAGAAGTCAATAATGTTTAATAACATCAAATGGTGGGCGCGCTGCAAATTGGTGCCTTTGTGAGTGGGAGGAGCGTGTCGTTGCTCGTAATGTGCCCTTGGTTCAATACATTTGAGTATTTCTTTCATCGGCGTGAACGTGCGCTCGGCGTGTATCTACCTATTTTCTACGACTGCTTACGTTAACGGTCCGTTCCTACATCTTGATACCTCATCCCGATATGCGCAATGACACACCACGCGCGCGCGCGCCACATACTCCCAGCTCTTTTTGCTGGGGTGCACATTAGGAAGAATCACTTTAGCTGATGCTGATTAACCGGGTTGGTCTGTACCCAGGGCTAGAATGGGTTAAGTATCTCTAGCTGCTGGTTAGTTGTGTTGTCTGGGTGTGGTCTGTACCCTGTGCAAGACTCCACCTATCTTGTGAAGAAGTAAGTATAATATATATATAATGTATTTCCAACTTACATTTCATTGTCATGCTCATCAAATAAATTATGAATTAGTTACTCTTGTCATTGTCATTTATCAGAATACTAAAAGCCTGCTAAAAGCCGTTAGCCCTCCCACTCCATCCCCATACTTCTGCCTACACATAATCAGCAATATAAAAATAGCAGCAGACATTTATAGTGCATGGTAATATTTTGAACAAAGACATCACTTCTCATATAGAGATCAGAATGCTTCCCACCCCACATCCTTCCTGGCCTCCCCTCTCATATATTACCATGTAGGAAATATGCAAACCGTATATGTTTTCTATGCATCTGATTCTGTGTACTATGCAGGGATGAACTTATATGGTTTATGTGATGAGCCCTGCTGCACATATGTCAGTTATCATTGTTCCTGCATTGAGATCTATTGGGGGAATCCTTTGTATAAGATCCTGCAGGTGGTCTCCTTTAGAACTTCCTGTTATCTTGCCCTGACCACATCAGCTGGTATTCTTTTGTAAAGGTCATGGTCTTCCACAACTTGTATGAATAGGAAACATGTTCCTAAAGGGGTGGAATTCAGATACAGCTAGGCCAGAAAAAGGCATGCATTTTGTTTTGTTTACATTGCTCTTTAAGATACTGAAGATGGCACGAGCTAGTAAAGAAGTCTTGTCGGAGGTCAAATATGTGTAGAAATGGTTCATGAATTGTTACAGCACTGTGTCACATATAATTAACCTTCAGGGATTGCTGGCCTTTGTACTGCTTCTCTACGTTTAGCTCGGAGGGCCTCAATTCCACCTTCATGCCAGTAAGCAGAGTCCCGCTTAGTATATGCCCTCTATATTCCTGCAGCACCTCCAGCCTGTACTCTGTCATCATAATGTCAGCTGGTGCATCCTATCAATTGCTAGAGAAGTAGTTTTTTTTTTTTGCATCATCGTTGTGTATTTCAACACCTGAGTGCATAAATAACTATCAAGAAAGAAGTACAGTGCATTACCAATCTTGACATGAAAATTGTTTCAAATTTCCGTATTGGCGTAATAATGTTTGTGACATGGTATACCATTGCATGCATGTTAGGAGTTACATATTTCTTTTGGTGACCCTCTTCTTTGATGCTTAAGAAGAGTTGAACCCATTGTTTGGCCTGTATAGACAGAATAGAGTAGCATTTCATCCTTATTGTATTTGCACACTAGCTAAACTTACCTTTTGGTGGAATTGCATTCTGGGGTGGTGATTCATTAGACAGTATGCTTAAATCCTTAGGATTCCGTATGCCAACAACGGAAAGAAGTCATTTGGTGACAAGTGATTTGACTCACTGCACATAGTACCCCATAACTTCACTACTGTTGTGCGCAGGGCACTATGTCTTTCATCTTTGAAGGAAGCAGCTGGTATACACAATGTACATGTATGATGAATGTTACTAATGTCAAGTGTATTTGTACCTTAAGAACTTTCCTTTTACTTTCACCAGTTAAGGATGTCCACTCATGACATGAAGTATTTGTGTCAGACTTCCATTCTTCTTCTTCTTTTGAAGCGCTTCTCGAGAACTGGTTTCGCATGGTGATCCGATGACTCCATTCGTTGCAAATTTGAAAAGACACTTTAAATTGAACCAAACAATATGGCAAATGAACTATGCTAGCACACGAATATAAGTAACGTTCTAATCGAAGAATCTTAAAGTACATCCGGTGTGAATCAATGCATACTGAATGGAGTTATTAAACTACAGTGTAAGACAAAAGGATTATCCATGCATGTATAATAGTAAACCTCTCAAGCTTGTATGTTTAATGAATTACTTGTATCAGAGTAGTCAGATCCCGAGTACTGCCTAGTAGGGAGACACAATGGAACGAGCCATATTATGGGTTTCCTTGGTTACGTTGTAATCCCTCCTTTCCATTGTTCGATGATTTTGGTTGTCTCGACTTGTAATAGCAATGGCATAGCTAGGGTACGGCCCCTGGCAGGGTTGAGGTACTAACAACAGAGGTCGGATGAACAATACTGGTAGTAATACAGAATAACCATCTCTATTTCGAGTCGGTACTCCAGCTCAATTAAGGCATCAGCAACGAATTCATGGTGGCGTGCTGTACCATAAATATAATATCAGTAATCTTGGTGACTCCACCACCGGGCAGTGATTTGTATGTGCTGAGAAGGAAACCATGCACCATCGACTCGCAATCGGCACATATAAACAAGCGTGTCTCAGACTCTTCGCTGAGATATTGTGGTACAACTTTGAAGGCACAAACTATGACATGCGATCGCGCAAGAGTTGCCTTGCACACACTCCACACACAAACACACACCACAAACACACACCACACACACCATGCACACACACCACACCCCACACATACCACAAACCACACACACCATGCACACACATACCACACCCCACACACACCACACACCACAAACACACACACATACGCCATGCACTCTGTTCTCACATCATTTAACAACAAACCAAACTCGACATCTTCTTTCTGCCTCTGGTTAATGATCAACTCATCATATCCTACGCACAGATGCCAAATGTTTACAGATGTGAGGCAGCTTAGCCTAGTAGCTATCAGTTTGTTTGAAATGCTCTGAAATACAGGGGAGCCATGGACAGGTGGAAGCTGTAAAATGTCCCCTACAAACAGGATGTTAATGCCCCCAAACCACTGGTCACCCCCAAATAACTCCTCCAGTCTGAGGTGTATATATGCTAGGTTTAAACTGGAGAGCATAGAAACTTCATCAATTATGATTAGTTTCAAATGCCTAAAACCATTTTGCATAAACTTTACAGATTCCTTGGGCAGGGGCCAATATGTAGACGTTTTTCCTTCATGCTCTACTGGGAGTTGAAACAGGCGATGTATAATGTTATATGCGGCCAGACCAGTTGGGGCACATAATGCACATGTCAGGGCACCCATGTCTGTCCATAGCTGCCTGCAGCAGTTGCCAGCCAGTTGATAAACATACATTACATCACTGTCACCTTGTGGGTATGGTTAAATGTAGAAAAGTTATCCAGCAAGATTATCATTGCACAGCTCTTTGCTGACATGCATGACTAAATGCAAAATTCAAGTGCATAATGCTTCACATTGGTCGCACCCAAGGGTCCCATGTACAGTGTGCAGACACTCAGTCCAGCACTGAGGTCCCAGTGTTTTGTTGCTCCCCAACACAACCAAACCTTTAGAAGGATACCAGTCCCACATCAATAGATAAGCAAGTACATGACATCACTCCTACCCTGCCATCACCCTTAAAACTCCCTTCAGATCAGGAATCATAAGGTTCCACACCCACATACACACACCCACACACACACATACACATCCACACACATCGATACACGCACATACGACACACATGCACATACAACATACATGCGTGCATGCACACACGCACACACACAAAAACACACACACACACACACACACTGGGATTATTCTAAAGAGAGGCTGTAGGGAAATAGCCCCGAACGCTAGATAGACTGACAGTTATATAATGAGGTTGGCAAATAATGCACACCACTACACCATAAAGTCCTATGTTCTAATGCAGCGATTACACCACATTCTAATACTACATAGTCCTTATTCCACAGAAGCATCAGCAGTGGGAGACCATACAATTTGGGAACGTGATGATTTCCAATAGCTATGGTGTCTGGGAGGTCGCTGTCAGCTCCTACTGTACATGTGCCGCTTATCACGTGATTGATGCTGGCCAATATTGTCCTTATATGGCTTGTCCCTGTCGCTGTGTCTGTCAGCTTCAAAATGATATTTTGTATAGAACAACAGAAATGTAGATACGTACGCAAGGAATTGTAGTTGGTTATGTACTTCGTACCTGGCCATGATCTGGCAAATATATATATGATATCGCAAGCGATACAGCTCTATCCATGGATCACCCTCGATTCTCAAATACAGATACGGAGCGCTACGAACAACGACTAGCATGTTTAGGATGCCAAATGTAACGCGACTACTGGCACACTGTTGGGCATCGCATAAACGTGTTATTTTGCGGAGCGAACATGACGTATGCGGTGCAAAACAGTTAGCTACGCACATGTAGAACACCTAAGCACTTCAGCTGCAACATACCTGAGTGAGTCTGGTTCAGGGCAAGCGTTTTCCCGCAGTGCCATCGCCCGTAGGTCATGTTCGAACGTCCATTATTCTTACGTAAATCATTGTGAAGAATTAAAAATGGAGACATTGAGTACCTCAACCACTAAAAGTGACTCAGGAAGTCACAGAAGTAGGTAAAAGAGTGTTGTATGGTAACACACACCTGCCTCGATGATCTGTTAACATAATCCGAAACGAATTTTACCACAACTATCACATGTACAAACGTCTTGAAAGAACCCTAATTTTTATCAAATTTCTACAGGTGTCTTGGACGTGTTGTTTTAGGGCCATGGAAGTCACAGATAGACCGTGAAATTTTTTATTTCATAAATAAAGCATAGCTTATGATGTGCTTCACTGTAATCTTGAACGAATTTTTCATTTCTGTCCTTTCTTGATTTAGGTTGAACAGAAAAGCAGTTTGTTCCATACATTTCAATGGACGCGTACGCGGAAAATTAACGGACGTTTGCAATGACGCGTCAGGAATACGTAATGAGCGTCCGAAATTTCTGGCAATGACATATATTCCTCAGTGGTGCTGTGGCAGAGTTCTGCATCGTACTGTGTATGCTAAAGTGTATAAAGTGTATTGTCTGTAAGACCTAGGTTGCCCATGGCGATGAATATTATTGAACCTACCCTATCATTGCAGTTTACAGTAGGTCAGGCGCCCTGTTAGGCTACCCATGCAAAACAGATGACAGTGACCTTCGAAAAAGTTAGCAATAGAATGCCTCGTTTATAACAGTTAGTTCAAGCACTATGCAATCTGCTGCATCGCTACCGCATTGACGTTATGGTACTCCATGCACAAATGCAATGATGAATCGCTGTAATTTTCCACTGTTCCGACAGAGCCCTTTGCGGCCATAGAAATTGTGGACAAAAGGCATACCTCCCGAAAGATTGAAAAAGTTGCGTCAGAGAGCTCCAGTTGCTGGCACGGGATCTCCAGACAGATTGGACATTGCTGTTGTCCCAGGACAGCTGGGTTGTTCAAGCTGCTGAGAGGTATATCAGGTGGGGGTGGTGTGTTGGTGCAATTGCTGTGATGGTTTCAATGATAGTGGTTTGTTGGATGACCTATAATATGACAAGTAAATAAAAACATTCTCTAACGAGAAAGTTGTTGGTATATAGGATTGACCAATGGTGGTGTAAAAAGCACGGAAACAAGAGTGACAGAAATTTGACTGGAAAATTGAAATAGGCCTATATTTAGCCCATTACTCAGGCATGTACTGTTATAACGTTAGTGTGCTAAATATAGGCCTATTTCAGTCAAATTTCTGTCACTCTTGTTTCCCTGCTTTTTAACCACCATTGGTCAATCCTATATACCAACAACTTTCTCGTTAGAGAATGTCTTTATTTACTTGTTTCATCAGTTTTTTCCTCTGTCGTAGTAGCGCGTCTTTATATGTTGTCACAAATTCAAAATTATAAGTATATGAGTTTTTAATGTACTGTACGGTTCCCCTGCCTTGTCCTCTTCCTCTCCCCCAGCCTCGTCTCTGACCTCGGCAGCCTGGTTCAGGCCATGAGAGCCATGCAGGTGGTGGTGGCAGCGGCCAGGGTGGCAGCAGGTGAAGTGGTGTTGGGGGCACTGGTGCCAATACTGGTGCCGGTGGTGGGGCTGGTGCAGGTAGTGGTGCTCCTGCTGCTTCTGCTGGCAGCAGCGGGGGCAATGCTGCTTCTGCTGCTGGCGGTGGGGGCAGCTCTGCTGCTGCTGCTGCTGCTGGTGGCGATGGGGGCAGCTCTGCTGCTGGTGGCGGTGGGGGCAGCGCTGCTGCTGCTGCTGCTGCTGCTGCTGCTGGGGGCAGCTCTGCTGCTGCTGGGGGCAGCTCTGCTGCTGCTGCTGCTGCTGGTGGTGGGGGCAGCTCTGCTGCTACTGCTGGTGGTGGGGGCAGCTCTGCTGCTGCTACTGCTGGCAGCGGATGGTAGGGGGACAGCACTGCATCTGACAGAGTATAGAAACAAAGTGCAAGGATTTAGTTAACATCAATTGGTCTACATATTCATGACCTCACAGATAAGGGGGAGTGGTTGTGTGTGTGTGTGTTGCCAGCTGTGCTAAAACTCTATTGGTCCAATTTTATCTATTCACTGATTGGTCTGCATAACTCATGACCCTACAAAGGTGCCATTGCTCCAAATTAAAAGGTGTTTACATGGTAAAGACCTCCCCTCCAATGATGAATGGACATTTGGAACAGTGACTTTGTCCTCAACACTAATGCTACTTCTTCACTAGTGAGCTAGCGACACTCATTTCCATTTCAAGGGGTGCATGGTATCCTTATCTCTGTCCCCTATCTTCTCTGCCACTACACACCTACCATTGAGGTCTACTGGAATGGCCCCAAGTTGTTTTGTGTAAGTGTACGAATTAATAAAAAAGTAAGGTTCAGAGCCAGCAGTACGATACCCTGCCCAACTAAAATATCATTTTCTTCTAATTTCAATGCACTAACTTCCCGGATAGTTTTTAGCAATGACCCTGCTTTGTCTCTTCGTACACTCAGTGCTTTAGAAACCAATGCATCTGCACCAATCTTACTTACTGCTGCATGGGCAGATCTTGCAACAACCTTTTGAGCTAGCAATGGATGAGACTTACAAAAGGCATCATTTACTTCACTTAGAAGCTCACTATCCCTACGAATAGCTTTTTCAAGACCACCATTATACTCCATTAGTGCATGAGATTTGGGTTCATACAAGGAGTAGCGAAGGATATGGTTGCAGTAATTAACCCTGAGCAAATGCAATTAAATTCATACACAGTTGCAGGTTGTACATCAGATAAGGAAGCCTTTTTGTAATACATCAGATTAAGGATGACACCCCAATATTCAATAGACAGGTCACAAAGGAGAACGGACTAACAGTTGGGTCACATGTGAAGTGAATGGTTTTGTGCAGATCCCTTACATGCGTGCTGTACACATGTTGCATGCACATCTTCCTATAGCTTTTTAATGCTAGTGCAATACAACATGCCATGACATACCTTTGGGTAGTTCGGTGACCCCTGCGATACCGCTTCCTCTCGGCAGCACGTTTAGCCAATCGGACAGCGGGGTCATTCCAATACCGATTCCTTTCAGATGCCTTAATGGGAGCTGAATTGTCCTCGTATTTCTGCCTTTTAGCGGCGCGGTTCTCCTCGACGTCCTCTTGATATTAGTCTCGTACCCAGACCCACATCGCAGCTGCGGATGGATTACATCACCGCTACGCGAATAGTGGCCTGTACAAATTTCTGTCCAGTTATTGCATAATACTTACATTCCAACGTCGGGAGGAATGCAATTACGTTGTATGAATAATATTATATTCAGCAAGAACGCAATTAGTTGTTAATCGTTTAATTAGAAACGTGTGTCATGGATAATTGCAAGCTGTGTGGTGCAAATACATTGTTGGAGAAAAAGAGCCGCTCCCTTCTCAGTACAGTATCAAGGAAGCAATCACCAGTACGCTTAGCAACGAACGTGACTTGGATAGCCGTTAAACTGATAAGGGGAGATACGACTATAACGATGCTTCGCTTTGTGCTATTCCTCGATACCGGTAGCTCGTCAAATACCCATAGCAGAACGCCGTAACAAAGAGACTTCCCATACCCATGTTGGTAAGCTTACGAACGTGTCCCGACCACGGACCACGTCTTCGATGACTCGGAACTGTTCGTCCTTAACTTTGGCATGCCCCATACGTTCACCCGCCGACTGAATCGCACGTTTTACCTGTACATCATCCATCTCTAGCCTTACCGCCATAGCTGATAACAGATAACTTCGATTGATAACTAGAGTATGCATACCTCAAATCTGATTGGTCGCTCCAACATTCCGGCGCAACTGGACAGAAATTTGTAACACCAGATGTAATCGCGTAGCGGTGATGTAATCCATCCGCAGCTGCGATGTGGGTCTGGGTACGAGACTAATATCTTGATATTATCGCTGCCTTTTAGCAAATTGCTTAGATTCAATATCTGCGTTGTAGCTGTCGCGTACAGAGGCCTTCTTCTTTTCGGGATCGGCCTTGTAGCTGTCGCGTACAGAGGCCTTCTTCTTTTCGGGATCGGCCTTGTAGCTGTCGCGTACAGAGGCCTTCTTCTTTTCGAGATCGGCCTTGTAGCGCGCTCGAGCTTTAGCCTTGTTTTTTTGTGATAAAATATCGTCTTGCTTTTGAAGGTATTCCGCTCGTTGCTTAGATCTCTTCTTTCGATTACGCGAAGGCAGCCAAAGTATCGATAGGTCGTGCATTAAACAACAATAAACCAAAACTTCTGTCATACCAATTCCTATATAGAACTTGCTACCGCATGAGGTACTTATCGCTGTAGTTTCTTTCTAGGTGTCTTATATGACACCGTGCAGGTAAATTACGAAGATATTGGTGCTATTGCCGCTCTTCAAAACCGTTTGTAGCTC